>SCLH01001441.1:136403-154413 GCA_004367855.1 Oikopleura vanhoeffeni
TTTAATCGGTCTTTTATCCCGTTTTATAGATACTTGAATTGTGTTATATTGACTAAAGAATATATATTTTGCTGACTACCATTTTAATTTTATTATTCTTAATCAAGAAATAATAAGGGTCAAAACCTTTTTGGTTTCTTAATTAGTTCTTTATGTTTTCTTGAATGATGAAAATCAACAACTATAGGCAAAATTATTATTATGAAATAAACGACTTTTTTCTATAAAAATATCATAATAATGATATTTTTACGTATGGTATCTTGAAGACAGGCTTAATAAATATTTATTCACAAGTTGATAAACGTGTAAATTACGACTTTTTTAATCAAAAACTTTTAAAAAGAACAAAAGTTTTTAAATAAATAAAGAAGGCGCTAGAGACTTTTTAAGCAAAATTAACCAATTTTGGTCGTTTTTGAGATGTTCATAGAAATTTATTTCTCTCAATTTATTCTAGAAAGATGCAAAACAAAATTATTGTGAATGAAAATAATATCTGACGGCCCAACATATATTCGCGGCGCTAGAGACTAATTAAGCCAAAATTTGGCATTTTTCAGCGATTTTTAAAATTTCAAGGACAAAAAAAAACACAAAACTTGATGTCAATGACATATAAAAATATATATTTTCGGAATCACCAATAAAAAGTCAGTTAAACTGATAAAAATTTCCGGGATCCTGATTGGTTTAAATTTGAACCGATCAGAATTCAGCTTTGTTAATTTTTTCAAAATAAAGTTCATTTTCGTCATCACTGTAAAATTCTACGTGAAATGTAGTTTTTGAAAATGTGTGATCTCAAAATTTTGCTCGCCTGCGGACACCCTATAATCATTTGAATTTTCAGAAGGGAAAGTCAACTGGGCAGGTCTTTTGATAAAAAACCATAGATAATTGGCAATTTATGAGACGAAGACGTAGGCGAATACTAAGTCAAACGTTTAAGAAGATGATGATTTCATAGATATTTCTTTGAAACTTAAAATTATTAGAAATATCCGAAACTTTTTTGGTCATCAGGACATCTTATTTCAAATTGTATCTCAAGTTTTAGGGTCAAATAAACACAGAAAAATTTTATCAGTTATGGTTTTAGATGGAATTTTTAATAATGCATGATAAAAATCTCATAAACTCTCAAGCTTATTTAAAGTTTCGTTTTCAACATAATCTTTAGAAATAAGTTCTAACCCGTATCTTTAGACGCCATTTAAGTTTCTTAAATTTTGAAATTATTTTCAGGCCCGAAAAATGCTTAAAAGTTAACTTTAATTTAACTTGTTGAACGCACGTCGATGGAACTTCAGGGACATTCGTAAAATTATAAATAAGTTGCACTTTAGAATTGAAATCATTTGAAAATATGAACTTTTGTCCAAAAAATTTATTTTATTTTCAGCTCGATTTTATTCTATTTAGCTACGATTAAGCGCGCCCCCCCCCCCTAACGAGTCGAAAGTATCGACGCGCTTTCGAGGTGACGCATCGATTTTTTAAAATTACCTAATTTCAATTTGATATTTTATTTGACTTCAAGAAGTTTCAGAGCAATCTACCGAGTATTTTCAAAGTTCGTTTTAAATGGTGAACACGCTATTTGAAAGAATAATTTATCAAAGTTAAATCACCGGTTGATCTGAGGGACGATTCTCATTGCTCTAATTTTTTTATTAAAAGTTATTTATAAACTAGTTAAATTCACAAATTTTCGTACTTTACTCCAAAATGGGCACTAACAAAATTGGGAAAAGCCGAAACTAGTCAACGTAATTTTTTGCATTTTCTAGATTCTGTTGGGGTTTAGACTTTTGTATTTCTACAGAAACTTAATACTTTTGAAATATTAATACACGAAAACTAGTCAAGTAAAATAACTTATGAATTATAATTTAACGGACAATTTTGATTATAAATATGATTATTAACTTTTTTATTAAATTTAAGTATTTCTTGTCATAATTGTATAAACGCATTAATAACCCTTATTTTATATTAACTACTTTTTAATTTATAACTACAAAAAAGTAGGTTGTTTTTTATTTCTACTTATTAAAGGGAAAAACTGGAACTAAAATATTAAGGAAAATAATAGTTGGGGTTCGGCGATGGAAATTGCGATTGTTTTTCTCTGAGCGAGTGGCGCTGCAGCGCGCTGTGGGATGATTCACCACCCTTTAGTTTACCACACTCTTAATTCACCACACGCGCTGCACGTGAAAATAACTTCACTCTAGTAGAGTGACTCTACTCCTACGTAATCAAAACCTGGGGCCACACCTCATGAAGAGTCCTCAACCTACATCTCTTAGATTAATCAAAAGATGTTAAAGGGATATCGCCGAAAGTTTTTTTCAATTCGACGATATTGGCAGTTTCGACGGCAGTTTTATATGGGGATATAAAAAAAATTCGTTTACAAATGAAAAGCGTGTGGGCGTTCGAAATGACGAAATAATTTGAAAGGTTTTCAATTTAATAAGGAGTTTTCCAATAGGTTCAAATAAAGTAAAATACCAAAATATGTAGAATTATGTACGAGATTTGGGAAATTTAATCTTAAAATATGACGTCATTCATGATGCACTCAAATTATTGTGTAATGAAAACCTCTAACGCCCACACAATTTCGGTGATATTGAGCCGGCGATATATCTAAAATTATACTTGCCAGTTACGTTCAACTTCTACAATTTCAAAGTCAAAAATGGGTATCGATGTTTGTGACCAATCTTGTAGAGAATTTTTTTTTGGTCATTTTAAAACGTAGGATTTTTTTTGTTTATGAAAAATTTTCAAAAAAAAACGATTTTTCGGTCAAATTTTCGAGATTTTACAAGGAGTTCAAAAGCCGGATCTAGCGACCCCGTATGAAGAGCTAGAGCGCTATTTTTTTTGACAAGTAAAAATTAAGCGTTTTTTAGAAAACCGTATTTAAGGATTAGGGTCGGCGACTATGTGGTCGGCCTAAATAAGCCGTCAAAGTTCAAGGTCAACTTCAAAATCATCGTATAGACTTATAAGTACCCTCAAAAAAATCGGAATGGTCGATTTTCTCATGAACGTATTAAAAACTATGGGTAAATTATATACTGTAAGGTCGCTAGAGAGCAAAAACTGGTCATCACTCAAGGTCAATTTCAAAGTCATCGTATAGACTTGCAAGTATCCTCAAAAGAATAGGAAGGGTCGATTTTCTAATGAACGTATTAGCAACTATCTGTCAATAATGTACTGAAAAGTTGCTAGAGAGCAAAAATGTCAAAAATTTGAAGTTAATTTTAAGGTAATTACTGTGACTCGAACAGGCAAATACCAGGCAAATAATCCTCGCTGACAATTTGCTGAATAATTTATAAAAAAGTATGGCTGAATTATGGCCAGACAGGNGATACCGCGAGGCATGTGGGTGCTTCCAGCAACTTTGCTGGGAATAAGCCTTTTAAAACTCAAAATTTTTTTCGTCGAAGTAAGAATTTTTGAGGTGGAACGTTTTTTCCGAATTTGTTCGTTTCCGTCACCTTGAGAATCAAAATTGATTAAAGTTTTAGAAAATATTTATCACATCAACTCTTAAATGCATAAATAACTAATGCTGGTATGCTTTCCATTGAAGTATATTCCGTCAATCCACGTATTCAGAAACCTCACATATGCCGATATATTGTCAGCTTAAAAACATTTCTTACTTCAACTTAAGCATATTTTATAAAATTTATCTTAATGTGCCGAAAATTATTTTTTGAAAAATTTCCTTTGTTATAGTAATATTATATTTGGGGCAACACACTACAACTATTAACTAAAAAAAACAGTATACTCCACGAACGGTACAAAAGGTGCGTATCTCTTTTCTTTCTTTTTCATAAATTGCTCTCTGATGAGTCTTATTAAACTTTTGAACCAAGGGAAATTTTTAAATAATTTTTTTATATTTCTCGCAACTCACTATGGGTGATCTGATTTAATGCGTGCCATATTACATCGCATTAGGCTAAAAATTGAAATATTGAAAGGCGCAAAAATTCTGAACAACTATCATATTGAAATATCTTCATTTAGACTGACTTTTTTCTGCGAGTTGTTTTTGTATTTGAAATGATTTACCATATCTAGATATACTTTTCTTCTTTATGCAAGTTCCGAAAGACTATTTTTAGAAATTTTTGATATATGCAATAAGTTCCAATTTTATTTTGGTCTGATATGCTCCGGAAATTGATCAATGGGTATTTGTTTCTAATCATTTGTCATTATTCGGGCATTCAGTTAGCAAGCGATTTAAATGTCTAGAAAAAAATATCCAGAAATAATTTGGTGTTTTTTTTAACTTGCATACGATTCCGAGTGCTGGATGGTCAGTGTGCAAGATAAAAAAATTACTGAATTTGCGACTCCTCCCCACCACTACGTTTTGGAAAAATAATCTGGCACCAAATCCCGTTAAAAGTTTTTTCGAATTTACGAAAAAAATATTTGAGCATTTTTATCAATTTAATATTTTTTTGGGGTTGGTAAAATTTTGTCAAAACTGTAAATAAAAACCGAAGAGAAAATGATTGCCTCTCCTAAAACCGTTCAAATGAAATTTTTAAAAATGAAGTGGTGTGATTGTTACACACTCTTTTAGCTTCAATAAAAAGTACTGAATAGGAGTTTATTGTTTAAAATTATGGAGGAGATAGCTTTTAAACAGAGCTCCAAATTCATTTTTTATTTTCGTTTTTTGCCTTTTGTGTGTCGTCAAAGCAAATATCTTGACACAAAAAAGCTCAAAAAATGATGAATTGACAGAGGAGATACTTTAATAGTGGTCTTGGACACTTAATAAATATTTGTGTGTGTGCGTAAGGTAAAAATTTTGTATTGTTCGAGAAATACCGCGAGGGTTGGTTCTCTTAATTAAAAATGTTTTGGAATACGACCTTTGCTAGTTGGCGAGAAATGGTCTCGGATAGGCTCAATTTGCGACACCACTCCTAAGTTGACACGCGTCGGTTGCCCCGGAATGTTTTCATAGTACGTAAGGTACATGTAGGTTTTCAAGTTATTTTGAAGTCATTTAGATGAGCTTAAAAGAATGAAGAATGATACTGCTTCTCCAGATTTTGGTCGAGGTTTTTTTGTTACGCTATCGCTAGAAAAGTGCGCATTAAGAAGTACATTTGCTGACTCCATTATACCTTACAACAGTTTTTTGTACTCAATATTGAAGTAAAGTTCGATAACGTGAATGGCGAAAGAATGGAAGATGTGGTGGTTTTTTATAATTAATAAATCTCGCCATTCTCGGACCGGACTGCTCTCATGACTCTTCTTTTACTGATGACGATTTAGTTACAATTTTGCCAGCTTCGTTTTCAAATCAAAAAATTATTTTATTGGCAAAAAATGATAATTAATTGAATCCTTAATTATTGAAACAGACCACAGGAAGGCATACTATATATTATACTTGCCGTTACGTCAACTCGACGTCAGAAGACAGCGTCTGGGACCTGTGGTTGGTTGTTTAAATAAAACAAGAGTAATGGTGTATCCTGTCCCAATGAAATCACCGATTCTCAGGATGATTTGACTAATAAGAATTTCAAAAGTAAAATGGGTACGATGTTTTTTGACTCAATCTTGTAGACAATTATCTGGTCATTTTAAACGTGGAATTTTTTTGGTCATGAAAATTCAAAAAAAAAACGGATTTTTCGGTCAAATTTTGAGATTTACAAGAGTTCAAAAAGCCGGACTAGCGACCTCTTGTATGATAAAGCTAGAAGCGCTAACTTTTTTTGGCAAGTAAAAATTAAGCTTTTAGAAACGATTTTAAAGGATTAGGGTCGCGATATGTGTCGACTTAATATAAGCTCGTCAAAGTTCAAGGTCCAATTTCAAAATCATCGTATAGTACTTAAGAGACGTCAAAAGAATTGGAATGGTCGTTTCTAGAACGTATTAAAACTATGGAAATCTTATCTACTGTAAGGTCCCTAGAAGGCAAAAACTGCTCACACCTGCAAGGTCAATTTCAAAGTCATCGATAGACTTGCAAGTACTTCTCAAAAATCGGAAGGGTCGATTCTAGAACTATAGCAATATTGTCAATAATAGTCTGAAATAAGTTGCTAGAGAGCAAAAATGTCATAAATGATTGAAGTTAAATTTTAAGAGTATTCGTGACTCAACAGCAAATACCAGCAAATAATCTCCGCTGACAATTTGCTGAATAATTTATTAAAAAGTATGGCTGAATTATGTGCAGACATGACGTAAAGACAAAAATTTACATGTAGAAGTGTAAAATGGGTGATTATAGAGATGTTAATTAAAGGATATATTACATATTTTGCAATCAATCAGATTTAGTCAAGAACATAATGGGTCTCTTTGTGTACACGAATAAATTGAGAAAAGGGACTTTAGTGTCCAATTTATGACTTTGCTACACGACTTAATTATTATCCCATCAACAATTTTCACATAATTCAGGAAAAAACAGAGTGAGCAAAAAAAAAATTTTTTTTTTGACGGCAAGTGTTCTTGGGCCAGGACAATTGTGTGGCAGGACAATTCGGGGGATGTTTCCCCGAATTTAAAAATTTTGGGGGCAAAAAAATTCGAAAATTGGGGGGGAATAGTAAAATGGAAAAAATTTGTTGCCCCGAATTCTGTTACTTTTATTTGGGATTTGTCCTTGAATTCGGGGTCATTTATACTTTGTTCTTTATTCTCCCCAAAAATCTCAAAAAAACTTGTTATTTCCGAATCATTCGGGGGCATTCAAAAATATTATTTTTCAATAAAAAATAATCTAAATTTAACCTATGCTGAATAGTATTAGATTAGACATATATTTTTTCTTCTATTGTATATTAATTTCGACGTTTAAGTAATCTTCAGTACAGTGTAATAATCAACTTGTAAAAGGTTGCCCATCTTGTTTAATTACTTGGATGTTAAAGAATTTATTTAATTCCTATGAACATGTATTGTAGATGTTTTTTCAATATTTCTTATCATATTGATTTATACACTGTACTGAAAGATGACATTAAAAACGTACGAAATTATCATATTCAATTAAGAACACCTACTGTAATAGTTTTATAAATCTCGAAAATCAATGAAAATTTCAGAAAATAATTAAATTAGGGTTAGGTAAACTCGTGTCGCAGCTCTGTATACAGTAGAGAAGTTTTCTTAAGGATAAAGTTGACTTTCAATTGTTAACCGTATGCTGAACTAGTAGGGAGATTTAGGGTTAGGTATTTCCGTGTCCAGTGTAACAAAGTAGGAAGTTTTTTTTAAATAAAAAAAGAATAATACAGTTTTTAACCCTATCTGAAAGTCCATTAAGATTTAGGGTTAACCTAAAAAGCTAAACTCTATTTACAGTCTACACGGTGGAAAGTTATCTAAATAAAAATAGTTTGAAAGTATTAGATTGAGTTAGTTAACGGGTGGCATAAACCGGCATCTGGAGTCAATATAACTTACGAAAAAGTAAGTCAGTATAGTGTTTTTCATCGCTTTTTATTATAGTTAGCTGAACGATTTAAATTTATTGCAGGGCGTTCAAAATAAAATTCTCCAGCTGTCATAAGAATTTTTAATGCAATTTTAGGAAGATGTCGATTGGTTTCAATCCTTTGCAGAATGGTAAAATTGAAAAAAATCGAAGCATTATTGAAAATTTTCGCATTTTTGTCCGAGAATTTTGTTTTTTGTTTTTAATAATTTGAAATTTTGTGGTAAAAAACCAAAAAAAATAGCTACTTGAATTTTTTTATGATTCCTAAATTTTTCTGACGTGCAAAATCATCTAAGAATTTTTATTCTTATATTTTTTATCGCTTATTTTTTAAGAAAGAGTGTAATGAAAATTTTTCCCAAATCTAAGTCAAAATTTTTTATCGTGGTTTCTTGAACTCTACCAAATAAATCATGCAGAATCTATATATAAAGTTTGTTATCTATTAAACCTCGCCGTTAGTCAAAATGCTGCGAAGCGATTATCACTTCTTGAAACTGTTGATGAAATTTTACCACTCTGACTGTGCAGCTCGATAATGTGCCTATTTCGCATGAATCTTCAAACATTTTATGGTTGGAAAAATTTTCCCAATAAAATGTTTGTGGGTGTAATAGGCGCTTTGTTTAATAAATCAGGCCACATTTTAATATCAAAAACGCAATTTAAGGTCAAATTTTATCCTTTTTCAATGGACCCAGACACTTTGATTTTAAGTTTAATTTTCGATGTGCAGAGTTATTAGGAAACTAATAAGCGGAGTACATCCGAATATAAATGAATTTTATTAATATCGTTTTAAAAAAATTCTATAGTCGGGTTAAGTTGGAATTTTTGTTGAAGATAAAAAATAAAAAAATAAATTTCAACTTTTTTGTCTTTCGATATAATTATATGAATTATTGCTCTGAAAAAATGTAACATGCTGCTGGACTTAGCCTTGTCCCCTTAAACTCGTGTCGCAGTGTAACAGTAGGAAATGTTTTTTCAATCAAATAACTAATATTTCTAATAAATAAAATTTCTTTAAATTTAAACCCTAATAGGGTTCCCTTTGCTATTTGAAGTATTATATTTAAGGTCCAGTTTAACTCGGTCTGTGTAACGGTAGGGAAAGTTTTTATTCAGTTGGGGTTCGTCGAGTTGAAAAATCATCAATATAGGCTACATTTAGTAGAGTGATATCGGTATCTCTGCTCGAGAGAAACAAAACATTATTAAATTTTAAATTTAGATGCATCAAAAAATATCCTGCCCGAATTTACCTAAAATATGCTTTTTTAGAGAATTCGGGGGGCAAAAGCAACAAATTCCAAATCTCCCGAATTTACAATATAATTGGCTTTTTTTACAAAAATTCGGGGGTATGTGGAATTTGTGCTTTTGCCCCCGAATTTCTCTAAAAATGCAAAAGGATAAAAATTTGCAATAACCCCCGAATTTTGAAAAAAACATGCCGCCGAATTTCTTGAAAATTAAGACTTCGGGGGCACAAATTTGTTGTTTCTTGCCCCTAAATTGCAACCCCTTAGCCATTATCTGTCTGATGCCTTCTTTATCTGTGCCTTTAATTAAAAAGAAAAGTTTTGGTGAAAATTGTTAAACAGTAGGGTTGTTTGAACATGCTGCTAGTGTTGACAATGTTTTTGGCCTGTAAACGAAAGTAATAAGTATAATATTCATTTCAGGCTAATATTGGATATTTATTCATAAATTTATCAATCGGTTCAAGGCCCAAAATCTGGTAAAACCCAAGTGCGTATTTTCAAATGTTATATAGTATATTCTTATTTCTTTTTGACCTATATGAATCGACGATACTTTTGCCATGTTTTCTGCCTATAAAAACAATGTTAAAACACAAGAATATAATATATAGTTAACCTGTATAATCGTATAATTTTTTAATGGCTCCAATTGTGTTCATGCTTTCAAATCACTCAAGTCTTTGCTTTGTATTCTGAGTGCATTGTCCAGAGAACAAGATAATCATTTGATAAATCGTTCAATTATCTCGTGTTACCAAATGACGTAAAAATAACCTGATGTGTTCCTTAGTATCATGGTACATAATAGTTAAACTTTAATATAAGAAAAAATTTATAGATGAATTCAAATTCAGTTTGAATTAATACAAATGTATAGTATATACAGCCTAACAGCTTTTTCTGAATTTAATTCGTGTAGCACAAAAGACCCCTTCACTGTTCTTGACTCAATTGATTATTTCAAAATACTATGTATTTATCTTTAATTAACATTCTTATCAATCGACCCTTTTACACTCTACCCTGTAATTTTTGCTCTTTACCCGGCCTCTGTCTGCCATAACATCGAGCATACTTTTTAAAGATTATTCAGAAAATTGTCAGCGAGATATTGCCTGCGTATTTGCTGTTAGAGCATCAGAATTACCTTAAATCTAACTTCAAATTTTTTGACATTTTTAGAAGTGTAAAATGGGTCGATTGATAAGAATGTTAATTAAAGGATAATATACATATTTTGAAATAATCAATTGAGTCAAGAAACATAAGGGTCTCTTTGTGTACACGAATAAATTTCAGAAAAAGCTGTTTAGGCTGGTATATACTATAATTGTAATTAATTCAAAACTGAATGAATTCATATAATTGTTTTCTTATATTAAAGGAACACATCAGGTTATTTTTACGTCATTTGGTAACACGACGCATAATTGACGATTATCAAGTGATTATCTTGTTTTCTGACAATGCCTCAGAATACAAATCAGCAAAGACTTTGAGTGATTTGAAAGATGAACACCAATTTGGAGCCATTAAAAAAATTATACGATTATACAAGGTTAACTATATTAATATTCTTGTGTTTTAACATTTTTGTATAGGCAAAACATGGCAAAAGTATCGTCGATTCAATTAGGTCAAGAATTAAGAATTCTTATAGAACATTTGAAAATACTCATTGGTTTTTACCAGAATTTGGCCTTGAACGATTGATAAATTTAATGAAAAATATCAATTATTACGCCTGAAATGAAGTATTATACTTATTATTTCTTTACAGGCAAAAACATTGTCAACACTAGCAGCATGTTCAAACACCCTACTGCTTTAACCAATATTTCAACCAAAACTTTTCTTTTTAATTAAAGGCCATATAAAAAAGGCATCAGACAGATAAAAATGGCTAAGGGGTCAATTCGGGGGCAAGAAACAACAAATTTTTGCCCCCGAATTCTTAATTTTCAAGAAAAATTCGGGGGCATGTTTTTTTCGAAAATTCGGGGGTATTTGAAATTTGTTATCCTTTTGCATTTTTTAGAGAAATTCGGGGGCAAAAGCAACAAATTCCAAATACCCCCNGATACCGCGAGGCATGTGGGTGCTTCCAGCAACTTTGCTGGGAATAAGCCTTTTAAAACTCAAAATTTTTTTCGTCGAAGTAAGAATTTTTGAGGTGGAACGTTTTTTCCGAATTTGTTCGTTTCCGTCACCTTGAGAATCAAAATTGATTAAAGTTTTAGAAAATATTTATCACATCAACTCTTAAATGCATAAATAACTAATGCTGGTATGCTTTCCATTGAAGTATATTCCGTCAATCCACGTATTCAGAAACCTCACATATGCCGATATATTGTCAGCTTAAAAACATTTCTTACTTCAACTTAAGCATATTTTATAAAATTTATCTTAATGTGCCGAAAATTATTTTTTGAAAAATTTCCTTTGTTATAGTAATATTATATTTGGGGCAACACACTACAACTATTAACTAAAAAAAACAGTATACTCCACGAACGGTACAAAAGGTGCGTATCTCTTTTCTTTCTTTTTCATAAATTGCTCTCTGATGAGTCTTATTAAACTTTTGAACCAAGGGAAATTTTTAAATAATTTTTTTATATTTCTCGCAACTCACTATGGGTGATCTGATTTAATGCGTGCCATATTACATCGCATTAGGCTAAAAATTGAAATATTGAAAGGCGCAAAAATTCTGAACAACTATCATATTGAAATATCTTCATTTAGACTGACTTTTTTCTGCGAGTTGTTTTTGTATTTGAAATGATTTACCATATCTAGATATACTTTTCTTCTTTATGCAAGTTCCGAAAGACTATTTTTAGAAATTTTTGATATATGCAATAAGTTCCAATTTTATTTTGGTCTGATATGCTCCGGAAATTGATCAATGGGTATTTGTTTCTAATCATTTGTCATTATTCGGGCATTCAGTTAGCAAGCGATTTAAATGTCTAGAAAAAAATATCCAGAAATAATTTGGTGTTTTTTTTAACTTGCATACGATTCCGAGTGCTGGATGGTCAGTGTGCAAGATAAAAAAATTACTGAATTTGCGACTCCTCCCCACCACTACGTTTTGGAAAAATAATCTGGCACCAAATCCCGTTAAAAGTTTTTTCGAATTTACGAAAAAAATATTTGAGCATTTTTATCAATTTAATATTTTTTTGGGGTTGGTAAAATTTTGTCAAAACTGTAAATAAAAACCGAAGAGAAAATGATTGCCTCTCCTAAAACCGTTCAAATGAAATTTTTAAAAATGAAGTGGTGTGATTGTTACACACTCTTTTAGCTTCAATAAAAAGTACTGAATAGGAGTTTATTGTTTAAAATTATGGAGGAGATAGCTTTTAAACAGAGCTCCAAATTCATTTTTTATTTTCGTTTTTTGCCTTTTGTGTGTCGTCAAAGCAAATATCTTGACACAAAAAAGCTCAAAAAATGATGAATTGACAGAGGAGATACTTTAATAGTGGTCTTGGACACTTAATAAATATTTGTGTGTGTGCGTAAGGTAAAAATTTTGTATTGTTCGAGAAATACCGCGAGGGTTGGTTCTCTTAATTAAAAATGTTTTGGAATACGACCTTTGCTAGTTGGCGAGAAATGGTCTCGGATAGGCTCAATTTGCGACACCACTCCTAAGTTGACACGCGTCGGTTGCCCCGGAATGTTTTCATAGTACGTAAGGTACATGTAGGTTTTCAAGTTATTTTGAAGTCATTTAGATGAGCTTAAAAGAATGAAGAATGATACTGCTTCTCCAGATTTTGGTCGAGGTTTTTTTGTTACGCTATCGCTAGAAAAGTGCGCATTAAGAAGTACATTTGCTGACTCCATTATACCTTACAACAGTTTTTTGTACTCAATATTGAAGTAAAGTTCGATAACGTGAATGGCGAAAGAATGGAAGATGTGGTGGTTTTTTATAATTAATAAATCTCGCCATTCTCGGACCGGACTGCTCTCATGACTCTTCTTTTACTGATGACGATTTAGTTACAATTTTGCCAGCTTCGTTTTCAAATCAAAAAATTATTTTATTGGCAAAAAATGATAATTAATTGAATCCTTAATTATTGAAACAGACCACAGGAAGGCATACTATATATTATACTTGCCGTTACGTCAACTCGACGTCAGAAGACAGCGTCTGGGACCTGTGGTTGGTTGTTTAAATAAAACAAGAGTAATGGTGTATCCTGTCCCAATGAAATCACCGATTCTCAGGATGATTTGACTAATAAGAATTTCAAAAGTAAAATGGGTACGATGTTTTTTGACTCAATCTTGTAGACAATTATCTGGTCATTTTAAGACGTGTTGAATTTTTTTGGTCATGGAAAATTTTTCAAAAAAAAAATCGGATTTTTCGGTCAAATTTTTGAGATTTTACAGGAGTTCAAAAGCCGGATCTAGCGACCTGTCTTCGTATGATAAGCAGAAGCGTAATTTTTTTGGCAAGTAAAAATAAAGCTTTTAGAAACATTTTTAAAGGATTAGGGTCGCGATAATGTGTCGACCTTAAATAAGCCGTCAAAGTTCAAGGTCCAATTTCAAAATCATCGTGTAGACTCTAGAGGAGTACGCCCTCAAAAGAATTGGAATGGTCGTTTTCTGCATGAACGTACTTAAAAACTAGGAAATCTTATATACTGGTAAGGTCCCTAGAGGCAAAAACTGCGTCAACACTCCAGGTCAATTTTCAAAGTCATCGTATATGACTTGCAAAGTACTTTCAAAATCGGAAGGGTCGATTTCTAATAACATTAGCAACTATTGTCAATTAATAGTCCTGACAATAAGTTGCTAGAGAAGCAAAAATGTCATAAATGTGAAGTTAAATTTTAAGATATTTCGTGACTCTAACAGCAAATACCAGCAAATAATCTCGCGACAATTTTGCTGAATAATTTTATTAAAAAGGTATGGCTGAATTATGTCAGACATGACGGTAAAGAGCAAAAATTTACATGGTAGAAGTGTAAAATGGGTCGATTGTATAGAAGTTAATTAAAAGGATATATACATATTTTGCAATCAATCAGATTTAGTCAAGAACATAATGGGTCTCTTTGTGTACACGAATAAATTGAGAAAAGGGACTTTAGTGTCCAATTTATGACTTTGCTACACGACTTAATTATTATCCCATCAACAATTTTCACATAATTCAGGAAAAAACAGAGTGAGCAAAAAAAAAATTTTTTTTTTGACGGCAAGTGTTCTTGGGCCAGGACAATTGTGTGGCAGGACAATTCGGGGGATGTTTCCCCGAATTTAAAAATTTTGGGGGCAAAAAAATTCGAAAATTGGGGGGGAATAGTAAAATGGAAAAAATTTGTTGCCCCGAATTCTGTTACTTTTATTTGGGATTTGTCCTTGAATTCGGGGTCATTTATACTTTGTTCTTTATTCTCCCCAAAAATCTCAAAAAAACTTGTTATTTCCGAATCATTCGGGGGCATTCAAAAATATTATTTTTCAATAAAAAATAATCTAAATTTAACCTATGCTGAATAGTATTAGATTAGACATATATTTTTTCTTCTATTGTATATTAATTTCGACGTTTAAGTAATCTTCAGTACAGTGTAATAATCAACTTGTAAAAGGTTGCCCATCTTGTTTAATTACTTGGATGTTAAAGAATTTATTTAATTCCTATGAACATGTATTGTAGATGTTTTTTCAATATTTCTTATCATATTGATTTATACACTGTACTGAAAGATGACATTAAAAACGTACGAAATTATCATATTCAATTAAGAACACCTACTGTAATAGTTTTATAAATCTCGAAAATCAATGAAAATTTCAGAAAATAATTAAATTAGGGTTAGGTAAACTCGTGTCGCAGCTCTGTATACAGTAGAGAAGTTTTCTTAAGGATAAAGTTGACTTTCAATTGTTAACCGTATGCTGAACTAGTAGGGAGATTTAGGGTTAGGTATTTCCGTGTCCAGTGTAACAAAGTAGGAAGTTTTTTTTAAATAAAAAAAGAATAATACAGTTTTTAACCCTATCTGAAAGTCCATTAAGATTTAGGGTTAACCTAAAAAGCTAAACTCTATTTACAGTCTACACGGTGGAAAGTTATCTAAATAAAAATAGTTTGAAAGTATTAGATTGAGTTAGTTAACGGGTGGCATAAACCGGCATCTGGAGTCAATATAACTTACGAAAAAGTAAGTCAGTATAGTGTTTTTCATCGCTTTTTATTATAGTTAGCTGAACGATTTAAATTTATTGCAGGGCGTTCAAAATAAAATTCTCCAGCTGTCATAAGAATTTTTAATGCAATTTTAGGAAGATGTCGATTGGTTTCAATCCTTTGCAGAATGGTAAAATTGAAAAAAATCGAAGCATTATTGAAAATTTTCGCATTTTTGTCCGAGAATTTTGTTTTTTGTTTTTAATAATTTGAAATTTTGTGGTAAAAAACCAAAAAAAATAGCTACTTGAATTTTTTTATGATTCCTAAATTTTTCTGACGTGCAAAATCATCTAAGAATTTTTATTCTTATATTTTTTATCGCTTATTTTTTAAGAAAGAGTGTAATGAAAATTTTTCCCAAATCTAAGTCAAAATTTTTTATCGTGGTTTCTTGAACTCTACCAAATAAATCATGCAGAATCTATATATAAAGTTTGTTATCTATTAAACCTCGCCGTTAGTCAAAATGCTGCGAAGCGATTATCACTTCTTGAAACTGTTGATGAAATTTTACCACTCTGACTGTGCAGCTCGATAATGTGCCTATTTCGCATGAATCTTCAAACATTTTATGGTTGGAAAAATTTTCCCAATAAAATGTTTGTGGGTGTAATAGGCGCTTTGTTTAATAAATCAGGCCACATTTTAATATCAAAAACGCAATTTAAGGTCAAATTTTATCCTTTTTCAATGGACCCAGACACTTTGATTTTAAGTTTAATTTTCGATGTGCAGAGTTATTAGGAAACTAATAAGCGGAGTACATCCGAATATAAATGAATTTTATTAATATCGTTTTAAAAAAATTCTATAGTCGGGTTAAGTTGGAATTTTTGTTGAAGATAAAAAATAAAAAAATAAATTTCAACTTTTTTGTCTTTCGATATAATTATATGAATTATTGCTCTGAAAAAATGTAACATGCTGCTGGACTTAGCCTTGTCCCCTTAAACTCGTGTCGCAGTGTAACAGTAGGAAATGTTTTTTCAATCAAATAACTAATATTTCTAATAAATAAAATTTCTTTAAATTTAAACCCTAATAGGGTTCCCTTTGCTATTTGAAGTATTATATTTAAGGTCCAGTTTAACTCGGTCTGTGTAACGGTAGGGAAAGTTTTTATTCAGTTGGGGTTCGTCGAGTTGAAAAATCATCAATATAGGCTACATTTAGTAGAGTGATATCGGTATCTCTGCTCGAGAGAAACAAAACATTATTAAATTTTAAATTTAGATGCATCAAAAAATATCCTGCCCGAATTTACCTAAAATATGCTTTTTTAGAGAATTCGGGGGGCAAAAGCAACAAATTCCAAATCTCCCGAATTTACAATATAATTGGCTTTTTTTACAAAAATTCGGGGGTATGTGGAATTTGTGCTTTTGCCCCCGAATTTCTCTAAAAATGCAAAAGGATAAAAATTTGCAATAACCCCCGAATTTTGAAAAAAACATGCCGCCGAATTTCTTGAAAATTAAGACTTCGGGGGCACAAATTTGTTGTTTCTTGCCCCTAAATTGCAACCCCTTAGCCATTATCTGTCTGATGCCTTCTTTATCTGTGCCTTTAATTAAAAAGAAAAGTTTTGGTGAAAATTGTTAAACAGTAGGGTTGTTTGAACATGCTGCTAGTGTTGACAATGTTTTTGGCCTGTAAACGAAAGTAATAAGTATAATATTCATTTCAGGCTAATATTGGATATTTATTCATAAATTTATCAATCGGTTCAAGGCCCAAAATCTGGTAAAACCCAAGTGCGTATTTTCAAATGTTATATAGTATATTCTTATTTCTTTTTGACCTATATGAATCGACGATACTTTTGCCATGTTTTCTGCCTATAAAAACAATGTTAAAACACAAGAATATAATATATAGTTAACCTGTATAATCGTATAATTTTTTAATGGCTCCAATTCATGGCAAAAGTATCGTCGATTCAATTAGGTCAAGAATTAAGAATTCTTATAGAACATTTGAAAATACTCATTGGTTTTTACCAGAATTTGGCCTTGAACGATTGATAAATTTAATGAAAAATATCAATTATTACGCCTGAAATGAAGTATTATACTTATTATTTCTTTACAGGCAAAAACATTGTCAACACTAGCAGCATGTTCAAACACCCTACTGCTTTAACCAATATTTCAACCAAAACTTTTCTTTTTAATTAAAGGCCATATAAAAAAGGCATCAGACAGATAAAAATGGCTAAGGGGTCAATTCGGGGGCAAGAAACAACAAATTTTTGCCCCCGAATTCTTAATTTTCAAGAAAAATTCGGGGGCATGTTTTTTTCGAAAATTCGGGGGTATTTGAAATTTGTTATCCTTTTGCATTTTTTAGAGAAATTCGGGGGCAAAAGCAACAAATTCCAAATACCCCCCAATTTTTGTAAAAAAGCCAATTATTTGTAAAATTCGGGGGTATTTGGAATTTGTTGCTTTTGCCCCCGAATTTCTCTAAAAAATGCATATTTTAGGTAAATTCGGGCAGATATCTTTTGATGCATAAATTTATAAATTTAATAATGTTTTTGTTTCTTCGAGCAGATACGATNCCCCTGAATAAAAAACTTCCCTACCGTGTACACAGGACACGAGTTAAACTGACCTTAAATATAATACTTTCAACATAGGGTAACCCTATTAGGGTTAAATTTAAAAATTATTATTTTATTGAGAAATATTATTATTTGATTGAAAAACATTTCCTACTGTGTACACTGGACACGAGTTTAAGGGGGTGGCATAAGTCCAGCAGATTGGTACATTTTTTCAGAGCAATATATCATATATTATATATGAAAGACAAAAAAATGTTGAAATTTATTTTTTTATTTTTTATCTTCAACAAAAATTTCCAACTTAACCCGACTATAGAATTTTTTTTAAAGACGATATTAATAAACTTCATTTATTTTCGGGTGTATTCCGCTTATTAGTTTCCTAATAACTCTGCACA
>SCLH01001441.1:155840-186256 GCA_004367855.1 Oikopleura vanhoeffeni
GCCAAAATTTTATATTTTTCTTAAATAGTGGTTTTTGGTAGATTGATATGTGGGCGTGCCCACGTGGAGGGACAGGATACAGTATAGGTTATACAGTATCAAACCACATATCAATCAACTAAAAACCACTATTTAAGAAAAATATAAAATTTTGGCCTTTATCACCTTTTGGTTAGAATGCGTAGCCACAACGTTAAAATCACACGTTAAAAGGAGTAGTGGCTACGCATTCTAACCAAAAGGTGATAAAGGGATACTCACCAAAATCTAGCCTATACAGTATAGGCTATACTCCCCAAAATTGTTTAGTATTGTTTTGTATATCCCTTTTGGACTCGACAAGATCTTAGAAATGATCCGTGTTCACCAGGTTTAATAGTTTAAATAGTTTCGTTGTTTCCGAGAACACATGAAACATGATGAACACCTTAAAAGACAGAAAACTATAATTCAAGCCGAAATCTCTTATTTTTTATCGAATAGTTGTTTTTAGTTAGTTTAATAGGACCCCCAGGCCGCTCGATTTGTTAAGTGTCTGATAGTCTGGATAATATGTGTTTACCTCCGCTAAGTGCTTTTCCAAGGATGAGTAGATCTGGTTTAACATTTTCGTAATCTACGGCTAACATTTTGCCAGTTCTAGCCAATCCGGTTTGAACTTCGTCGGCAATCCAGAGAACATTATATTTATCACACAAATCTCGGATCCCTTTTAAATAACCGTGATGCGGAACCACGACACCAGCTTCTCCCTGGATTGGTTCCACCATAAATGCAGCTATGTTTGGATTTGATTTGAATCGTTCTTCCAGAGTAACTGAACCAGGGTAAAAACGGTCGCTGAAAATGTCGCGAAAATATTTATCATCAAAAATGTTTTTTTGTTAAAAAATGCTGCTTTTTTAAAAAAATTTTGTAAAATTTTTTTTGTTTAAATATGTTTAGTTAAAAAATGTTTGTTGTTAAAAAAAACTCTGCCGAAAATTTCACGCATTTTTTCAAAACCAATGTCACACATTTTAAAATCAAAATGAAACTCAGAATGTTTTTTGACAAATAAAAATCATATTTTCTGAAAAGAAGATGCCAGGGTTGTTTTTTGTCGTTCTCACCCTAAACTAAATCATCATATGGAACGATTGAAAATCCTGGCATTTTTGGGCCAAAATTTGTGAAGCAAGTAGGGTCAGTAGAACTTGAACAGGCCGCCATAGTACGGCCCCAGAAATTGTCGGCCGCAAAAATGATTTCTGCGGAATCTGGTTGGACACCTTTAAACTTCATTGGCCCATTTTCCGAGCGATCTTTAGCGCCGTCTGCGCCCTTCAACACCAGCTATCATAGGGAAGGACTCGACTCGTACCCGAAAACTATGCCAGGATTATATGTCAGCCTTGATAACAACGTGATTATAATTTAATCATACGCGTGATTTCGAGCTGGTGTTGAAACAAAAAGTGGAACGTTAAACAATGGCTTACCCTGATATATTGTCATACCGATTTATACGAGCAACTAGTATCATTGGATCTATTTGACAATTCTCTTTATTCTGGCAGTTACGCAAAGAAAAGGTATGTGCGTACTCTGCTGAAAGCGACCTTTAACGGATTATAGTAAACCGTAGCCACTTTTGATTTCAACGCACTGGAACTCAGGCCGCCGTTATAGTTATCGGATCCTGTCCTAGTGTAATTATTTCTATGTCAATCGGCTCTATGTTTTTATGTTGTTTTGACATAAAATCTACAACTGGCCAGGCAATCTATCGATAATATATATCCTTATCGCATCCCAACGGAACTCCATTTCAAAAACGTTTACTATCTCTATAGCGCGTGTTCGAAGCCCACTAATGTTGTCTTAGTGATTGTCTTGAGTATGATTATATGCAAGGGCCTTGATAATGGGACCGCGTATTTTATCGGTGTGTAATCACCTCAAGCAATCACTAGACAATCACTATACAGTATGTATTTTTTTATTGTCGAACAGAATCTATATTCCGGGAGAATCGTCTATAATTTAGGGAGAATTCTCCGGACACTTTGAGATATCTGTTCGACACTAAAAAACACATACTGTGGACAAATCAGTGGGATTCGAACACGCGCTATAGAGATAGTAAACGGTTTTGAGATGGAGTTCCGTTGGGAAAAGGATATATATTATAATATAAGATTTCACAAGCTTAATTTATATCCTGCCTGAGGTGATAAATTGAGCATATGGACCAAGTTGGTCATTGTAAAATGCTCGGGATGTCAGGTGCAGAGTCTGAAATTATTATTAACTTCACGAGTTTTGTATAATGAAGTCGTGAAGATGGAAGTGAATAGATATTTTGCTACGAAACTCTCATTATTCATTATCGTGAACCGAAATGGGCATCACCAGTCTGTCAGTCATCTTAAAAAATCGGCTCGTAGAGTTTTCGAGTCGAAAATTTCGACCTTGAAAAATTGATCGATAAAAATACTCTTAAGACTTTTAAAGCAATTTAAAAGATAGAGTTTGCAGAGGAAAAGTCAAAGATATCAAATTAAATTATTAAAATATCAAATTTACTATCACCGAGTTAAGTTATTTAATCATACTTTTTTGCCGATTTCTCTTAAATTAATCTAAACCGCAGATTTCTGAAAACCTTTATGAAATCAGTACTACTGTTAAAAAAAATTGACGACGTTAATTATCGAAATCTATCTTTTTGACAAATAAAGCGCTCTGGTTAAAACATTTTATGAAATAGCAGTAAAGAGCCGTTGATTTAGTGAAACCGACGAACAAAAGAACACTTTGCGAGTTATCCTGGTTTCAAACCCTCCTTGACCAATTGCAATCACCAAATATGATGACATACGATCATAACATGACATTATGAAATTTTTAAGGGTACTAAATAATTTTTAAATTTGAGGATTTTTTAACATAACTTTTTAATGATTGAATATTTTGTTAATTACAAATAAAATATTGTACCGAAGATAATTTAAGATTATATTGTAAATAAAAAAAAGTGCAATCACTACACCGTTATGTCTTAACCCACCGGCACGAGATGTTCTACCCCGTACCTGCACGAGTGTGTTTCAGATCACACACATAGTATTTGCTTATGTTGCTGACCTCAAAAATAGCTTTCTCGATTTTGAGATTAATATTTATGGTGTCTAAATTCGCGGTTTCAAATGAAAAATATTACGCAAAAGATATTTTGAAGGCTATTTTCACCACCAGGTGGTGCCGGGTATCAAAATTAATGATACAAAACATTTTCCCAGTCACGAGATAGAAGAAATTTCTTTTTTCACCACCAGGTGGTGCCGGGTGCGAAAATTAATAACGCTAAAATATTTCCCTCCGAAAGTAACCCTTAAAAGTATATTTGTAGATTATTATATGATTCTAGTGCTGTTTTAACTGCATAAAATAAAAAACTGCGTCCAAATAATGCATTTCCGGTCTGATGAGAAAAATTTTTGAAACAGTGTTTCAGGTGTTTTCCGATATTCCGCTGGCCAAAATGACACTTCCCAATATATTTTTGGTCTCTGTGATTTGAAACACGCTCGTGCAGTGGGGGTTAAGGTGGGTTTCGACGGCATTTTCCACCGATAACCTTTATATTTTGGAAATTTATTTTAATTATTTAACAATTTCGGAATTTCTTTTTAAAAAATAATCGGATTGTAGTGGCCACAGTATAATCCTTAACTCGTAGAGTCACTTTACGAGTTGGCAAAGTCAGTTTTTTCTATATTATTTAACTTTAATCCTAGAAAATATGTGTTTCAGGCGACTCTACGAGTTAAAATGCTTTTGGAAAACTCGAAACTGAGTTTTGAGCCTACAAGGGTTAAATAATTGTTTTTTTAATTTACCTTCATTTGTGTGATAGCTGCATCTAAAATTTTAGGGTGTCCATGTCCTTGATTTACGGCAGAATAAGCACTCAAAAAATCGAAATATTGTTTTCCTTCTGGATCCCAAACATTTACTCCTTGGGCTTTACTGATACAAACTTCTATTGGCTTATAGTTGGTTGCCTCCGAAAGCGCTTCTTTCCCGATAAAGTGCGCAGAGGTTAACTACGGACTGAAAACATTCTAGAATGTAAAAATTATGTGAACCAACCGGATAAACGTGATAACATAACCGGTGATAAAAAATTCAGCGACCTCATTAACTCGTAGACTCGATTTATGGCGACGCGTCGCCATACACCATTTTAATCGCAGTTTACGACGCATTTACGACGTTTTCTTATCCTATTTAAATTGCCTTTAAATTCGTTTTAAATTTTTTTTTTCAATTGTATAGCAAATTGGCTGAATATTATTTTAGGGGGTATACGATCTGATTAATAAAGGCCTTAGAGGCAATAAAAATGTTCCAAATTGATATACGGGGTGATAAAAAAGTGTACTAGAACCCAATCATCAAAAAAAATTTCGAATTTTTGCATTTTTTTCGATTTTTTTTCAAAGTATTTTTTAAAAGATGAAGTTAAAAATAACGTTTGCTCAATTTGACCACTAAAAACTTCAAAATATCGACTTGACGTGAGCCAACTTTTCTCATCAGTGTTTACTGGCTTTCGTTTTGAGCCTACTTTTAATAAAAATTGAAGCACTTTTTTTTTCGAAATGACCAAAAAAATTCATATTTCGAGTTCTAGGCTCGAAATTGCAACAAAGATTCTCCATTATCTCTTTTAAAATTTTCTGAGGAATACTTGATAAAAATTTGAGCTATTTTGCAAATATATCCTCGGAGGAGATAGATTTTTGAGATCTGTGCAATTGTTAAAATCGTCGGTTATTTGGCGTTCTAGAATTGTTCAGTCGCCGGATCGAATAAAGCTCTCGCATTAAAAATGATATACTACCGTTACGTGATCTGTGAAAGTTTGAGCCTCAATTGATATCACCGTCTGGGAGGAGATAGATTTTGAATTTTGAAAATGTCACCTTGTTACGATACTGTACCTATTGGTGTAATGGTCAAAAATAATTTGTGATGTACTTTTTCGCAAGATTAATGGATAGATCTACAAATTAGCATTTTCGGTTTTTCTCATGAACTGTTAGTTTCAGTATAGTTTCACCGAGAAAATGTCAAATCAGAGTCGCATACCCCCTTAAGGGGGTTTCTATAGGCAGCTTATATTCTTTTGTACTGAAAATTATTTTGACTGGATTTTAAGAATTTTTTGATCTCCACGTAGATTGTTATTATATAAAGAAATAAAATTTTGAAAAAAATTAACATTCTGGAATTTTTTTCATAAAATTTGAAACAAGCTTATTTTGAGTATAGTCTCTATTCCGAGTACTGTAGATCAAAATTGCCTAGGGTAAAAATACAAACCAATTGTGTGTTCAATTCAGGGGATTTGATCGGTTGTTTGGCCCGTCCTCACTCTCGTTTGTATTGGTTTGTATTTTATCTTGTATTTTTACCTTGAATTGGTTTGTATTTTACCGAGGCATGTTTTGATCTACTGTACTCGGAGATGATAGGTTCTATAGGCAAGTCGATAGTCTTTGAACTAAAAGTAGTGTAGAGTCTTGATTTTAATGATGTTTTGAACTCAACGTGGCTGTAGTCATATAAACTTCAAAATCGTAAAAAATTACCAAAGAATTTTCGGAAAAAATATTAACATTGTTCTTCGATGTGCGAAAATATAAAATCTTTGTCTGCTCTACGCCGGTTCGAAACGTTAAAATATTTGGTATAGTGTATAAATACGGCTTTCCAGAAAACATCTAACTTACGAATCGTTTTGGTCTTAAAAAAAGACTGATTGGACAATGGATGTCAAAATAAATTTTCAATCGTATTCCTGAGTTAAAAAATGAAATCGTTACATCGGAGCACAACAGTTTTGGTTACAATTATACAGAAAAGACCTTATAGTGCGACGAAAAACAAATAGTTTTTGCATGTGAGTCATGAAAGAAAATACCAAAACTTTCCGTTAGGGCAATAGCAGAAAAACAATTCCTTTGTCCGCTAATTTGATTACGTTTTTAGTGAGAGGAATTAATAGAAAATGCCGGAGCGAGGACAGGTTTTTTCGTGCTTGAAATTTCGCAGGGATAAGTGTTGGTCAAATATTGTGAAGACATTTCCGTAAATAGGACGAAAAAAAATACGGGCCTTTTTCAAGATAAGTTTTTGCTCGATCGTGGTATACCTCATTTACCGGTTGGTTCAAGCATGGCTTTCTTATAAAATATACATTTATAACACGTCTTCAGAGACTTACGAAACTACTTTTCAGAATGTTTTAGTCACTTCCTATTGTCTATGCCGAGAGTAATAAAGCAATTCAAAGAGTCCTAGTTTTGGCCTAGTATGATACCCTCATTAAGCTATGACAAATGTTGTTGATAATACTATGCTAATGGATGGTCGATTGTAAGTATTAAATCGAGCTCTTGGGTACAGATTCATGCTAAAGTCTGACGAGTTTAATACGATGTCTCAGAACCTCACATTTTGTGAATTGTGCCAACTCTAGAAATCTTGAAAGTACGGAATGTTGCAAACACTATGCAGTAGAACTCGAAATTATCGCAAAATCAGAAATATTATTACTTCAGATCATGAGAAATGCCGATTGAGAAACCGCGCCCTCAAGAGTTCGCCGTGTTTCTTGTTATATTAGAAAAACGTTCAGGCTGCCGTAGTCACGCAGCGGTGCTAGCAGGCGCAGGAATGATTAAAACTTAACTAAGTGGCTTCTATGAGTGAGAAATGAAACCTAACAATTTGGTATCTAGAATTTGTTGTCTCATTTGTTAAGTGCTATGCCAAAAACTTAAAAGAGTAAAAATTATATTTCGAGTTGAGCACATACAGTTTCTCTCCGACTGTTATCGTAGTAGACCCCTTTAGTAAGTTTCCCATTCATTTAAGCTGAGGCAGCCTCAATACAATAAATGTGTTCTTCCAAAGTCTCTTTCCAATGCGTCATCAAAACTGATTATCGTGTATATCTGGTTTAATAATCTCTCTGGATCAATCAGTGAAATGAATGAAATTGAAAAAAATAATTTTTTGGTTGTGATTTCCCTTTAGTTACAATAAGTTGTTATTTTGCAGAAGTCACATTAAGAGTGTGGCTCCAAGTGACAATGCACAAATTTTAACACTGTTTGAATCGTTGTCATAATGGGGGGGGGACTTCCAATTGGTATCTTTGGAATAAATATGTAAAAAACAAATTGAACAATTGTTAGGGCTGTAGATTCGGGGGTACAAATTGATTACAGTCGGTTTTAGGCTAAATATACGTATGCAGATGTGGTGGAATTTTTCTTACAAATACATGAGTTTGAATTTTATCGGAGGAAGTCAATGATGTGGGGGTGATAATGAAAGCTTTATTTGTGGGGAAGCTCATTGTGGCCCAATCACCCAGGAAGGTGCCATTCTCCAAATGCCCATATCTTCCAAAATTTTGTTCTTAGTACGGACAAAATGGTGGCATTGTGTCAATAAGAATCTTCTTAATCCTGTGGCCTATCGGGCATTACAGGGTATCCTCGCTTACCCGACCAGATGCGGTGGATCTATTTGAATAATGCGTGCATTACAGCGAGCCTATTTGAACTTGTTGGAGCTCACACCCAATATGACCTTATGAAATCGGCCTATATTTTGGCACTCAGCTTTTTGATTGGGTTGCTAGTTTGACGCGTTGTTTGTATCATTCAAAAGTTAGCGATTTGTCAAACTGAGGGCCCTTAATCCAAATCGAAGTGATGCTCGGCAAAAGTTAAATATATTTCTTCTACAGTGTATTGTGGAATGTGTTCTGCGTGTAGGAGAAAGTTATTTTTTTGTATAAATCATACTAGCGCCGCGGCGATGAGTCATCAATCTGGCGCACTCACCCACAATTTAGATTGTATTGGGAGATTCGCTTGAAGACATGAAATGCCCCCCCGGGGTCCCCCATACTTTTTGTTTGACTCATACTTTTGGAGTCACACAGAATGACACATACTCATCCAACTCACTCACATTACTTAGCTCTGTTTCAAACCATCCAAATTATTGCATTTTCAAGTTGAACACGGAATAATTTTTTACTGTGAGTTATCCGTTTTTTTTGAAGCGAAATCTACCAAAAAAAATATTTTTACTCGTGATATGAATAAATCACTGATATCTTGCTGTTTCTGTCTCATGTTCCGTTATTGACAGTGTCAAATGACACTGGTAGTTTGTTTGTATATCGGAAAAGATTTCCGTCGTGCAACTATTTCACTGCAACTAATTAGGCTGTCAACATACAGACAACTCGACCCTAAATAAGACATGAATGAAAACAGTCCTCTCCATACGTTGGACCATGACATCATGTTATTTGTTTGTATTTTACTTTTCAAAACTAAT
Source organism: Oikopleura vanhoeffeni (assembly GCA_004367855.1). Lineage (NCBI taxonomy): Eukaryota > Metazoa > Chordata > Appendicularia > Copelata > Oikopleuridae > Oikopleura > Oikopleura vanhoeffeni. The sequence goes on from SCLH01001441.1 coordinate 164,256, forward strand.
AAATTCAAAAAAAAAAAATTTTACCTCAAAGGTCCAAATTCTAAAAAATTACAAAGTCTCAACGACGTAAATTCTTTATTTCATTGGTTTTTCAAAAAATGATCTCCAGGAAACTCTATAAGCAACATTTTCATTTGAAAAAAAATATTTTCGAGCCCATTTGATAGGTGACAGCCTACAACATAATGTGCTTGATTCCAAATCTTCCAAACAAAAGTCATGTTCACGAATCGATAATGACATTTTCCCATTTTTAAAGTATTATTTGCTTTAAAAGTCCCAGCAGCATAGTGAAATGCTGATTGGTTGGGAAAAACTGGCGAAATCACAGCGCTCAAATCCAAATGAGATCACTTTTAATAGACTTTAAACGCTGAGGAGAACAAAAATAATTTCTTTTCAAGGTCACATTACAATCCCACTTCTAGATCATAATAAAAATAATGTCTCAAAACTTTTAAGAGAAATTTATCTTTTTATTTTAACGCCCGTTTTGGATAGGGAAAAAAGGGGTAGAACCTGTGGGAAAAATTCATTTTTTCCAACTATCCATTATTATCCCGGGTAACACTAAAACAAACTTATTTGCCTGTTAAAAAATAAGGAATAAGTTTTAAGTGTTACCCGGGATAATAATGGATTATAAGCGCTTTGGTTTTTGTATCTGGAATTTGTACTCGTTCAGTCAATCTTTTTGTCATGGTTTTGAAGCGGACTTAAAACTAAACGAAAATCTCGCCTCTTTCTCGATTGCCCAGAGGCAAGTCCAGCTAAAGGAGCCGGGTACATACAGAGCGCATCTCTCAAATACCAGTATAATTTCTTATGGTTTTAGGGATTAAAAAACAGTGACGGTATCTAAAATACTCCCGAAAAAGTTAAACTGTATAATTATACCAGTATAAAGATAATATCAAGTTTTATATATTAACTTTTCTAAGTCCACACCTTCATATTTCTTTTTAAATTCTAGATGGTTATATTCGTTTGCGGCGGAGACATGTTCAACATAAAAAGTTTAATTTTCTATTATCTTGTATGCATGGTTGAAGTTGAATTAGGTAATTTTTAATACTTATCTGTTTTGGGTCATTCAGCTCTGATATCATTTTTTATAATTCATCTCTCAAAAATTAATAATGCTATTTGGCGCCCTCCTAACGTGATTTCTTTATCTCGGATGAACGCTAGAATCATAAACATTTTTTGTTGTCTAGTTAAATATTTTAGAAAAATCAAATTTTCAGGCAAAAAAACTTTTAAGCGAGCATGTACAGTGTTACTGAGTACAAAAAAAGTACGGCAGCATCAAGGGTTGTAAAAGGGATTATCCGACCGAATTTTCCAACGTCCCCACCCTATCCCAAAAACATTTTCCATCATTTATCCCATCCCATCCAAGGGGATGAGATAGGGATTGGGGGGATAAAAAGGGATAGATTGGGGATGGCCATCCCCTCAGAATCCATCCTATCCTCCTTATCCCATCCCTATCCTTTTTACAACCCTGGCGCAGCATCTTTGGAATCACTTAATAATTTGCTTTCCAGACATCTGACTTGAATCATGAATTTAAAATAAAACCATTTTTGCTTATTTTCTTGGCTAACAGATCTAGCCTGTCCACCTGTCGAGGCTAAAATAGAGACTAAGAGCGGTTTAAAAAAAATCAAAGGAAACCATCCTGATAATTTTTTGTGAAAAAATTGAAAAAAATAATTTTTGAAATTTTTTTCGAGATTTTTTTCAAAATTTTTTCGAAATGAGATTTTCAAAGAACCGGAAATGACCTGATATGGTATCCAACGGAAGAGAAAAAAAAATTATAAGACTTTTGGGAGTACTCAAAATTCCCATGTTTTTGAACTTTTCTCGGCCAGATCTTCACAGGTGACAGCCTAAACAGATCAAATAAAATTAACCCTGCTAAATGTATTGTGTATGACGGACCAAAAAGTAAAAATCTAATTTTGTTCAGAACATTAAATCGGGAACATGAAACTTTTCAAGTTTATGGTTGTGTGGGTATTGGGGATCCGTTTACCCTAGGGGAATGTTCTCACAACTTCACAAATGCCTTCCACTAGAACACAATTTAAGAACAAATCTACGATTATTCTCACAGGATTTAAGTCCCTCACCTTGTAAGTATTTTTTTATCTCAGTCCGTTTCGGATTGGTCGACCAATCGCTTATTTTCAACTACTCATAATTATTTTGCGCCTAAGTATTGCGCACTTTTTGGCTTCCATGTTTCTCTCTATGAGCTATTGTTTCGATTTTTTAGTGAAAATTTTTTTTAAAATGGACAAATGACAGACGTTTCTTAGACGCATACGACAGTACATTATCATTGAATTTCTCATAATGTGCTCATAATTTCTGAATTATTTTTTACATTGTAGCCAGTACAAACATTCTTTAAAATTGTCAGCAATTGTTGAAATGAAACAAACGTTTCGGAATTCAATATCATTTTAGTTTGAAATTTTAGATTTTCAAAACAGGGGGTATTATGTAGGTAGGGTTCGAACCGGGCGAAAATTCGAAATTCGAACGCGGCGAAATAACTTTTTAACGAATGTATTTTACTGAAAACAAAATAAATTTTATACGCTAGAATTCAAACAAACTAAAAAAAAAATGTGGGAATTAGTTTTAAAGTTTGAAAACGCAAATTTGAATTTTATCTTGCCATGTGGCTCAAAATTTGATTGATTGTAATCGGAAAATGTTAGGACCAGTAAAAAAAATTCCGTCTCTTTTTCGGTTTCAAAGTCAAAATTAGTCATTTTTGTAAGATTTCAATGCAAAAATTTCAAACAGCCTTTTTTTCAAAATTTTTTTTTTTATAAAATGTAGCAATTTTACTGTGAGTAATTTCTTATAACTTCAATACAGCAGGGTTCGGCGGATAGGTGAAATCCGGCTAATAGGTAAGGTTTTGAGCGAAAAAACTTTTCGGCGATGAGACGTAAAGGCCCAAGATAAACGGGGTTTATTTTCAAAACTTCCTAGGGCAAAGATTTAAAAAAGGGCCGTTTTTCGAAAAGCCAAAATATAGGCATATTTGCGTAATTTTATGAATGACAAAACTATTCAATTAATTTGTCGTTTTATTCAATTTATCTAGTACCGTTGATTTGCCTCAAAAATCTGCACACAATTTTTGTTCAAATAAATTCCCAGCAATTAATTTCAATAGGCAATTTTTTCCACGATAGCTATTTATTGCTTTCGTTGAAATCAAAGTTGAGACCATCTTCTGGAAATATTCTCTGCGATTATAAGTGCATCGACAACCACAGTCTACACCATTTCTTTGGCAGTGATGTATTCATGACACAATTTAATTTCCAGTCTGTCGATATAATTCAACCCCGCAATTTAGGGCACGATTATATGGGGGGAAACCCCCAAACCCCCCTAAGTGCTGTTCGATGTGGGCTTCGCCCACGTTAGGGGAGACCCCTAAAAAACCCCCCAAATTGTATGGGTTGTTTAGGGCACGATTATATGGGGGGAAACCCCCAAACCCTGGTGGTGTTCCATTATAAGTGGCATGACAACCACAGTCTACAACTCATTTCCTTTGCAGTGATGTATTATGAACACAAATTTAAATTTCCAGTCTGGTCGACATAATTCATCCCCAAAAGCGCAACCTTCTCCTAAATCAAAGTGAGTTAAATATTTTTTCCATAATATTTAAATTTTCCGCATGGTACGAATGCATAAATATTAAATTTAGCTTTTGTTGTTTTGGCCATTTTTTTCTCCAGCAAACGCTGTCTAGGCTGACTGAGAAAAAAATGGCCCCAATTAAAAAAACTCCAGGCTGTAGAATTTTATTTAATTTATTTGGCGCCGAATAAAATCAAATAAATGCATTTTAGAGCCTAAAATTCAATTAACTGCTTGAGTCAACTAATCCGAAAAAGTAGTTTTCTAAGTTTTTCACACCCGTCACTTTGCAAATATGATTAAAAATGGAGCAAAAATCAGCCTTAATTTCTCACTCTGACTACCCTTTTAACTAAATTATATAAATCTAGACCTGTTTTTTATTGACCAATCAAATTCGTATCTTCCCAGCCCGTCCCGTCGGATGGGTCAAATCCGGCTAATAGGTAAAATCCGGCTAATAGGTGAAATTCCGGCTATAGGTGAAGGTTTTGAGCGAAAAAACTTTCACCTATCCGCCGAACCCTGCTGTTCACTTGGTTTCAAATAATCTGTTGAAAAAATTGAAATAGAGGCCAAAACGTCTCATTGCACCCTAACTTTCTAAACACTAGGTGGCTCATTTTTTTGTTATGTGAAATTTTTTTTTTTACCATGATACACCCTGGGATTTTTTTTAACTAATCAGTTTTACTTTGACCTTGGTTCTCCAAGTCCGAACCCTACGTTTTTTTTCATTTTCAAGGCAAATTGCTGGACAATTTTTATAATATTTTTGTACTAAAAGTAATATTTTTGGGGTAGTCGCACAAATAAGCGAAAAACGTTTTTATAAATGATTCCGCGTGTCAAATAATAAAAAAGCTTAATTTTTATTAATAATGAAAATAAATGAATAAACAGCTGTCGATTGAGTGTGACCATCAATCTTAAAAAATCTTAAGATCTGCGGAAACATACCGCGGGAAAATTTTTCAATCTGAAAATTTCAAAGCTATTAATATCTGAGTTTTTGAGGTATCAACTTTATTTTAAGATTTAAATGCATTTTTGGTATTAGAAAAATCAATTTTTTGCCTCAATATTAGTACTTTTTCAAAACCTTTATAACTTCTCTGATTTTGTACATAATTTATTCTACAATCGAGATATATTCGAAATGATCCTACTGGGTCTTTTTACATCACGCGTCATAACTTTGGGAGAAAGTGACCAATGAAATCGCGGTATCTTGAATAAGTCGACAATCGAGTTATGTGATTGGTCACTTTCTCAAAGTTATGACCGCGTGATGTTAAAGCCCAGTTAGGATCATTTTCGATATCCAATTACGGGGGCTCCTGGTCATTTTCTACTAGTTTTTTAGTCAATAATTTCTAAATAATTCGGCTTATAAAAACAACTATTCGATTTATTGTTAGATAGCTCATACTGAGCACAAAATATCTTGTGAATTGATTAAATTAAAAAAATTAGTTCAACAATTTTTTATTTTTTCTAAGACTTAGCTGAAATTGTTGAATTATTAGTTTTTTTCTTCGAAAAATTGGAAAACAATGGTCAGATTTCACACCATTGATTTTATTATTAACAACATATTTGTGCTCAGTTTAAGCTATCTATAATGAAATCGGATAAGTTGTTTTTAAAAAGCCGAATTATATAAAAAAATTGACTAAAATCTAAGTAGAAAATGACTGTTTAAAAATCTCTTTTGCAGTTTTTTCAAGTGAGCCCGCGAAAACCAAATGTGAAAATTCAAAATATTACTTAAGTAAAAATATTGCTAAAGGTAAAATTAATTTTTAGCTTCTCATTTCATAAACTGAAATCAATTCTTATGTGATTTCCAGCTCATATTTTGAACGAGAGAGTAAAAAAAAATCAATTTCTCTAGCATGCTTTGGAAGTATCATTCTCGTAAAACTATAAAGAAATTATGAGAGTTCGTCTTAATTTCCCGGTTTACGAGAAAGTCAATCAATCCACTAAATTCCTAGGGTAGCTTTTTTTTTAGGGTTGTCAGCAGAATAATCGAAGGCATAAGAGATATCGAGAACGGTTTTTTTTGTATTTTTTGTTTTTAATCTTGGTCAAGACGGTTCTCCGGTAATTGGACCGGTCGAACCGGTAAAATCGTTTTTTAGCAGAATCCAAACACTGAAACTTGAATCAGTGGTGAAATACAGGACAGTGTAATTAGTCATCGAAAGGTGTCAGATGTCAAAAATAACATATTGTCGAACAATTTCTCTCACGAAAAAATATTTTAAAAAATGATGCCCCGACGTGACATCAAATATTCCTTTTCTTTAAAGAATAGGGAAAATTATTTTAGTGTTACTTGGCATCGTGATCGATATGAATTTCGTGTCTATAGCGAATTTCGCTTAAATTTTAAAGCTCTTTAGTGGCCTCTAGGGATGATTTAGAGCTGAATAGGTCTAGCGGACAAAACCGGGTGAATTTATTTTGTCCGCTAGAGAGATTTTTTTAATTTAAAGTTTCGAAAAATGAACAAAAAATATAACATAAACTTTCTTATTTAAGTTTTTTGACAAGTGTCCCTTTTTTGTGAGGTTCACCAGTGTCTACAGCAATTGGTTTCAATTTTAAGCTATCTAGTTGCCTCTAGGGGTGATTTAGAGCCGATTAAGTCTAAGCGGACAAAACCGGGTAAGTCTAAGCGGACAAACCCGGATTTTGCAAAGTGTCCGCTCAGACAAGAACTACAGTAGTTTCTATGCTAATGATTTGATCAGTCTTAAAGGTACAGGAATTTGTCATTTGATACCTAATGAAGTATAATCGCCATATCCAAAACACATATTAGTTATATGAGATACAAAAAAGTGTAATTGATACCCTAGGTGGTGTCAAATTTCAACAATATTATCGCCAAACAATTTATCTTGAAAAACTATCCCAAAAGTATATCGCCATAATGAAAACCATATATTTTGCTGTAAAGATTCAAAAAAAGTGTAATTTGACCCCCTTGTAGGTGTCAAATATCAAAAACATTATTGCCAAAAAATTCCCTAAAAAACTACCCAAAATAGTATATTTCCAAAAGTTTTTCTAGTGTTGGATTCTGTAAAAAAGGATTTTACCGGTTTTGACCGCCATTACCGGTGACGGTTGACAGAGAAAAAACAAAAAATTTCCGTGTCACAAATTCGTCTGATATTAAATGGCCCTTCGAGTTATTCTCTGACAATGGTGGTGGTTCCCCTAAAAAAAGGCTACTTAACGTCGTAAATAACCGTCGTAAGTGCAATGTATCAGAATCGCCAAATATTTTAAAACAAAAATAGTTGATAAATGGCTTAATCACTATGGTTTTGCGAACTGCCACCCCCTTAATGTAGGTTAATCGTCTAATCACAACTTTTTCATTTTGATAAATTTTGTATTTTTTAAAATGGGCGCGATTTAGACTGTCACCTATCGAAAGGGTCGAATAAAATGGCGAATTTTTTTTATTTTCATATGCTACCCTTAACCTACTGGGAGCAAAATAATTACATATAGGCTCATATGATATAGCCACCCGAAATCTTTAACTCTAAAGGGTGTCCAAAATTAGATAAACTAGATATCTTAGTCAAAAAAAAAATGCAATTTAGACCGGAAGTAGTTTTTAGAAAGTTTTTTCCACATTTTTTTCCAAAAAAATGTAAAGGGAACATTTTTCTGACTAGCACTAACGATTCAATCGCCCATAGTATGACTCATGTTCAAAAAACCCTAAATTTGAAACGCCTAAAAAAGTATAGCAAAGATTATTTTTTTTAATTTTTTTTTCATAAAGCTTAGAATTTGTGGAGATAATTATGATAACCATATTCCCGCTATTTCCGGTCAAAAAACTTGGATTTCGGAAAAATTTTCTAGAATTTTTGCTTAAAAATTTTGGAATTTTTATTTGGGAATTCAAAATAAAAATAATCAATATTGGCTCATTTCAATTTTTTCTCATATTTTTCTATATATCTTTCATCATATATTTTCTCATATATCTCTGTTTCCGTTTGGCCGACTTAGGTGATGTCTAGGGCCTAGAGTCTAGGGCCGATTTGGGCCATTTATCTTTAAAAAATATTTCCTTCACTATTGGATTCAGCATTTACATTTTATTTTTAGGCAAAATAAATTCAAAGATGGGCATAACGAAGCTATTACTAATTATATGGATGCTCAGTATTATGAATTATTCCACATCGAACACCCCCAAAGAATTTTCAAGTGATTTTTGACACAGGCCAGTTCAAATCTCTGGTACCATCTACGCAGGAAAATGTTTTAAAACTACAAGGAATATAGAAAATTACCGCCCACGTGAAAAAGTGTTTTAAAAACCACAAAGAACTTAAAAGTACAGTAGTGTCCTTATGATAAGGGCCTTATCCGTACCACCTTTCGTACGAATGTGGCCTTATCCGTACGATTTTTTGGCCGAGCTGAGGTAATTTTTTTTTTTAAGGTCAACCCCCCCTCTGGAGCAAAAAACGCGTAGTAGGTATACAAGAAAACGGTTTTTTCGCATCGTGTAAGCCAGCCGAAATTTAAACCCTCAAAATTTTTTTTTATGGTTTTCAGAATTTACCGGTTTCACCGTAATACAGCAGAAAACACCGGTAATTGGCGGTTTTGAGAGAACTAATCATAATCTCAACATGATTTTATACAACTAGAGGGGTAAACTAATCGAAAAAAAAAATTTTGGCTATTTGTGTTTTGAACGGACACCACCCGGTGTCGTAACGAGCACTTTTTTTGATAATCGACAACGGAATATCATAGGGCCTAAAAATCATACTTATTTGAATTACTTTTCAAGAGAAATTTTTTGGGCAGATTTATTTGACATCCGACACGCACCTGGTGGTGTAAAGAAGCACTTTTTTGAATCTCGACAACTTGTATATCATAGGGGTCTAAATCATACTTATTTGGAGTACCCTTTCAGAGAGAAAATTTTTGGCTCATTTGTTTTGGCACCCGAAACACACCTGGTGGTGTAAAGAGCAATTTTTGGAATATCGACACTGGAAGCAGTTTATAAGCTGCCAAATATACTAATGGGGGTAGCTTTTGAAGCAAAATTTTTGCTTCATTTGTTTTGACACCGAACACCATTAGTGGTGTAAAGAGCATTTTATTGATATCGACACTGGAGCCCTGAAATCATACTTATTTGGGGGTAACTTTTCAGAAGAAATTGTTGACAACATTTATTTAGAACACCTGAGCACCACATGGTGGTGTAAAGAGCAATTTTTGAATATTCATAAAGACCTGAAATTATACTTATGGGGATAACTTATTCAAAAGAGAAATTTTTTGGCAACATTATTTAGACAACCGACACCACCTGGTGGTAATAAAGAGCAATTTTTAAATATCATCACTTGAATAGCATAAAGACCTGAAATCATCTATGGGGGTAACTTTTTGAAACCTGAACACATGCAAATTTTGCATGAAACATTTATTTTAAAAAAGTTAATAGCTTTTTTACACGTTTTCTATAGGAACAATTTTTCTGGAACTGAACTTCGATTTAGCAAGAATTTTGTGCCAGTCTTCAAAATTTTTTGGTTTTACACGCTAGATATGACTTAAACGAGAGATAAAGTTCGGCCGAGCCTGTCCGTTAACAGTCTATACAGTATAACTTATACTTCTGTAATTAAATTCACTGACTAAAACAACCAACTTATTTCACATTCAGGTTTCCAAAAATATAAAACTATAAGTGGATGTAGAAAGTCCGCACATTTTCCAATTTGCAATCAAGATGGAAAAATCGACAAAGAGAAAATTTATAATGAGATATGGTCCTGTACAACACCCCATTATTTTAAGCTGTACAAAAATGAAAATTGCTCAAAAATCAGACAAGAAGGCAAATTGCGCGCTTGGCAACCACATGCATTAAAAATTGGAAACACGGTTAAAATTTTTTTGTATTATTTTTTAGTATAGTTTGATAATGAAATGGGCGAAAACGTGATAGCCATGGCCAACTCAAGTGCAACCAAAAAGTGAACAAAAGCCTAGAGGTGCTTTACAAGTAGAATCATTACTTAAAAAGGGAATTTATTTCATTATCAATTTATTTCGCATGATTAATTCAGCATTTATTCAAACACAGTCGAGAAAAAAGATGGTCAAAAATTTCTATTGAAAAGTTACCCCATAAGTATAATTTCAGCTCTCTAATGGATATTAATTGTCGAATTTTAAAATTGCTCTTTAACACCACAGGTAGTGTCAGGTGTCAAAAATAAATGATGCCAAAAAATTTCTCCATTAAAAAGTTACCCCCGTAAGTATTATTTCAGCTTCTATGATTTCCAGTTGGTCGATATTTTTAAAATTGCTCTTTACACCACAAGTGGTGTCGGGTGCCAAAACAAATGATTGCCAAAAATTTTTCTCTTGAAAAGTTAACTCCAATAGAGTATGATTTTAGGCCCTATGATTTCCATTGTCCGATATTCCAAAAGTGCTCTTTACGACCACCGGGTGGTGTCCGGTGTCTAAAACACAACCAATAGCCAAAATTTTTTTTTTTCGATAGTTTCCCCCTCTTGTATAAATCATGTTAATTATGATTAGTTCTCTCAAAACCACCAATTACCGGTGTTTTCTGCTGATTACCGGTGAACCGGTAAAGTCTGAAAACATAAAAAAAATTTGAGGTTAAATTTTCGCTGGCTACACCGTGCAAAAAACGTTTATTGATACCTACTGACGGTTTTTGCTCGCAGAGGGGGGGTTGACCTAAAAAAAAAGTTACCTGAGGTGTACGATAAGGGACACCTAACTGTATTATATCATCATTTGGATCACTTTTGTTTTGAAATCATAAAAGATTGGTAAACCTGCTTGCTTTGGTTTTCCTCTTCTTTATAATTTTGCGGCCATAACATTGATATTTTTGTCAAGACCCAAACAAAAGTCAATTTTTAGTTTGGGTCATAATTATATGACTCATATAAAACCGGTGAGGAAGCAATTCCTGGGCAAAACAACAATATTTTTGCCCAGGAATTTTTCTTAAATACAGCATAATTCCTGGCAAATAAAACAATTGATCATGCCAGGAACCTTGTCCTTTTTTCAGAAAAGTTCCTGGGCAAACAAATTTTCTTACGATTTTCTGTTAGATTTGTTTGCCCTGGAACTTTTGAAAATTGTTTGCCCAGGAATTGTCCTGCCTCTATAAACAGATAAAAAGCTTGGTATTTGGCACATATATTTTTTTTAATTTGCCCAAAAGATTAAATCGTTTTTTTGCGAGACTAAAATTATTCGGTAAAAAAACCTGGAATCGAAAAAACCGGCACTGCACGTGACATAAGTTTGAAAAGTTATAACTATGAGTCATAGTCTAAATGACCCACGAATTTCAAGAAAGACGTATGTACCCGTAAGTGACCCCATCTCAAAAACCAAAGCACATTGGCACGAGTCTCGCCAGTCATTTATTCACCGTGGCGCCAAGCGGGCACATAGCAAATACATTCACATCTTACTGATTTTGCCATCTTGCTAGAAAACGGACGGCTGATATATATTTCCCTGGAAATAAGTTAAATTGCATATTTTCGTGAATTGTGTTTCAAACACTGATGCGGCCCGTGACTAAATTTACCATTGGTTTCTTTATTTTTAAAATATTTGTAGTGCAAACTGACCAATATAGCCTGTCTATTACACAATAAGTATGAATCAAATCTTCTACAACCTAACGTAGCCGATGGGCAAAGACTTGCAATTCAATATTGGACTCTGGGTTCCTATCAGGATCTGTTTCAATGCTGACAGTGTAGAGGTCGCAGGTAATTACTTCAAATAAAAAAAAATCAACTATAGACGCGCCACCACAGTATTCCTATCACAATTTGCTTGCAGTTTGTTAAATACAATGGAAGAGAACATCTTCTCCACAGAGTCTGGCAGAAACATGAAGATCAATTTTTTTCTTACATTATTACTATTCTAACAAACTGAATCAACTTGGTGATTATCATCCGTACGCCTGTAGTGGACTCGTCTATTTCTATATAAAAAAGATACGCCTATACAGATTACTACCATAAATAATAAAGACACTTAAAACCGCCTACGCTTTTTACTTAGTGGATTTTGGGCCATCCTGTAGACGAATCTAATATATTATATATAGAGAGAGTGATGAGGGTTTTTAATATGAGTCATTATCGCTTACGTAATTTGATTTTTGGTCGTTTTTTTTCGTGATAGGATTTTAGCGCCACTAAATTTATAATAATTCGGCGTTTGATATACGTACTATATATTCACGAATAAGAATTCTTCAGATAGGCTCAAACTGAGCAACAACTATTTAAATATAACGTGATAATAATAAAATACTAAATCATTGAGCTCTGATTCTGGATTCATTTTAGTTGGACAGGTTACTGAAATAATGTTTATATTTATTCAAGTGATATTTTATGTTACAAAATCTTGAAACAATGGTCTCGAAGTTTTGCTTAGCACTCGTTAGTTATTGTTATAATACTTTATTTTCATTTCCTCTGAATTTCATTGGTTGTATGTGCTTTCAAATCATGGACTTGAGAAGCTATCTAATATTGAAAAGTAGATGAAAATAAGTCGTTTTTCAAACGCCTTGAATTAGGTTTTCAAATTTTGGCTGTAAAATCTAGCACAAATAACGACCAGGAGTGGTCACCTGTATATTGATATGTTTTTAGATAATAGAAGTTAAATTTTAGCCTGCAAGATCCAAAATCATTTACTAGTGACAAGTTGGCTCAGTCCAGAGGTGAACAGGCCGACCATCCACTTGTTGAGGTCAGCGAGAAAACTTCGTTTATTATGGCGTAACACATATAGAAGGGTGTGTTGAGTCTGTGCACAAGATAGAAGGTAATACTATTTGCTCCCGAGGTAGCGTCTCAAACGGCGAGAATGATATGAGTCTCCGCGTACGAACTTCGAATCTATTCGTCAGATCACTACTTCACTTGTGTGTAACGAAATATAAAGTATTTTCACAAGAATTATTTTGGAACAGAAGGTTATCTTGCTCGTAACGATTGTCTCTATCTCAGCGAAAATATGTCTAATCTTAATATATGAGGAGTAAAGAGCCCATATGAGAGTCAAAATATAGTCGTAGCGCGCTGTCAGTGTCAGTGTTTTTGCGAACCAATCAAATTCATCTTCGAAATCATTGATAGACCAATTTATAATCTTATTCTACGAGTAACAAGAGGCGTAATAGCATCATATATTTTTGCACTAGTTTCTGATCGGCTACGAGGAGAAAGAGACAATATAATCTCTAGTCTTACTAAGATCGTGTTATCTATACTCGAAGGGCAATAGGTGAGCCGACATTCTAGAGGCGTGCACAACCTCGACAGAAAATTTACAAATAGATGTCTGCGAAGACTCGTGCCCCGAACATTTGTTACTGTGGGTTTTCTGTCTATAAATGACAGATTTTGGGAAAATCTGGCGCGAGCCTACGCTTTTGATTTTGGACATTCCTCTATAAGGACATTTGTAGATATTACTCTTTAGGAACTTCCTTCTTTTAAATCATGGAAGCTCTTTTCGAAAATAAGGAGTAAAAGAGTCAGGAAAAAAAGAGTCTTATCAAATTTATTCGGGGAATATTATGCGATTTATATCGGAGAAAAAATACTGATTATAAAATTCGAAAATCGGAGCTAATAGACAATTTAGGAATAGTCGTCCATCTGTTCCATTAGTAACGACATATGACAACATAAGCAGTACTAGTTAAAGTTGTCTTTAGCTATCGTTCACAAACTTCATGTCACGCGTACCTAAGGGCACTAGTTGCTCAGAGTAGTACTTGTATCTCGATGCGAAAACACTGTGTTCCCTTAACAGAATACGCCATGGTACTGATTACGTGTGTAACATATGTCATCATAGTGCAAAGCATATATTCAGATAAGAGAAATTAAGGCTATGTTGTCGTAAAGCTATATGGAACTATGTAAAAAATCCATATGGAGGTGACGCCAGTTCTACTAAAGACACTACAAGTTTGTAGTTAACCTTGCGAAAAAATGAATGTTGTAGGATATTTTCAAAAAATATATTTTTACTTTTAGGCGTTGGTTGAAAACCAGAAAGTTTGCTGAAGCTATTGACGAAACCTGGTATCACATTTGTATGCTAGCTAAAATTGACGGTATTCTTGGGCTAGGTATATGCCGACTATTGCCGTAAATGTGAGTGGGCTGACCGCCTATAATAATAATATGAGAGTCAAGGTGTTTTGACCGGAAGGCACTTTTATGAACTCCTTATATTATTGCTATAAACAGGTTTTATACTCCTAAACGCACTCAATGCGGAGAACTCAGAGTATCGGAGGCAGTATGAGCACAATCCAGATCTCTACGCGGTAAGAACAATATTCTAATTTCTGTAAGGGGGCTAAGAGGGAATGTATTCACATCACTGATAGAAGGAGAACAAATACGTAATCTTTGACTACTGAGTGGCAGCAGGAAAATCATGCTAAAATACAATTTATTATTGTGTGCATGTCCGTCGTCTTGAATACATGGTACATCTCCGCACTAATAAAGGCAAGTTTGTGTCGAGAAATAGGCAAACCTACTCAAGAGCTTTTGTGTATTTGGTCGTCTTCTAGCTCTCCAGACAATTTGAGAGATTATAGACCAGAGAGAGGGTTATATATTATAGAAAAAGTTCTCTTATTGAAGCACCTCTTAATTAACTGATAAGATGAGTTCTATGTATTTTCGTGGAAATATTTATGCGCTCAAGGGAATTTGTAAAAATGGTGAAAACTATATCTTTCGGGAGCGAGAGCTGCTTTATGAAACAATTATTGATAGATATTCAATTTGGGAAATAGCATTTAGGACAATTTGGGAAAATCTTCAAACCTGTATCATTAATAACGGAACCACACACAGGCAGTATCAATAAGGCAAGCAACGTCATTGGGTCAAAAAGAGCGACTTCTTTGGCACTTCTCGGTACAAGATAAATCTATTTTTATAAACTAGATATATCCTCAGTGTGCAATATCAGATGCAGCGATTTAGAGTCAAATAGACACTATGAACAAGAACACACATACACTGGATGGATAAGTTTTTATGTTCTGAAAGCTATCAAAATCATTACTATTATGTTATCTGGAATGCAGGTAATTCGTATTGTACTACAGTAAAGTGTGCCTATAGTAGACAGCAGTCGTAAAGGTCCATTTAATAAAATGACTATTGTCCTGCAAATAGCTACTGTTAGTGAGTACTGTATACGTACTCTGCCAGTGCGTATTTTCAGGGAACAGTATATACTGTATCCTGAAAATACGCACATATGGGTTATTCGAATACGTATGTGACTACTGTATAATCTTTATATCTATAGGCATATTTAAGATACAGTAGAGTACTCTTTCGATGTGGACACGAGTCTTCAAAATCCTAGGTACGCGTCCCTACTAAAGACCTTTACTGTAACAATTTTATTTCCAAAAACCTTCTGAAAACCCGATCAATCTTTCATCAAATACCTTTTATCCGAAATGGACCAAAAACTGTCGAATTTCAAGGGTTACCAACATTTTTTCGAAAAAAACTATCAGTAACAACTTTTTTCGGGCGCTATCTCTTTACGCCTGTGCGGATGTTCTTTTATATGATGTCGATTTTTGGCCAACATTCTGCAGGAATTCTCCCTACTGATAACACAATAAAAAAGTAAATCTCCAATATGGTAAAAACTGGCGTCAGTTGTGGTGGTATTAATCATAATGACTCATGATGACGTCATCGATGCAATCTGATATCAGATTCGACTCCTTGTGTCCGAATTAGTCTACATCCGAGTTTGAGTCTGATTGGACTACTTTGAAAAACCGGACCACCGGAAATCCGCATTACCGTCAACTGGTCTCAAATAAAAAATTCCACTGAAAGATCGGGAATAAATTCCTCTATCTGTCAATATAAAGTCTCGTGGGTTTCCAAATACGAGAAAGCCGTAATTGCACGTAGTTGCTTAAAAAAACCCACCTCTGAGGCAAAGTTCAAAATATTTCCTAGTTTTCCTGACTAAGTTTTGCAAGGCCCTTAATTTTGTTTAGGGGATTTCATTGGAATGAGGTGACTCGTCAGCATACTGGCAAATCAAAATGGATAAATTTTGAAGTTCAAAGGAAGATGTGACCTCTTGTGATGCTCGCGGGATGTCAAGTCATTAATAGATTCTGGCACATCACTTCTAGCTTTATCTACAGATCTAGCAGAAGCTGCAATCACGGGCAATGGTAAAAACAAAATGGGGATCCATACACGCGCTTACATATAATGTTTTATAAATATGCTTATTATCGTTAGCTTTAGGTTATTGTTTTTTAGCAGTGACAGATTTAAGGGGTCGTGCATTTTGGACAATTTGGCACTTCTCCATTTTTTTTTTCTCTTGACGGGAAGCTTTTTGCCAATTTCAAAATTTTGGATTTAAACTTTTTCGAACGAAAGTTGGCACTTTTGAGCCTTCTTCTATAATCTGATTTTTTTCCGATAGATTATTTTTTCTTTATAAATCACCTTTTGAAAAACACTAAAAAACGGGAGAAATCGGTTGAAGGCGGTACAAAATTGAGGTTAAAATAATTTTTTTTTATTTAGTAGAAACCGGAAAAAAACGGTCCTCCGGACCACCGAATTCAATTTATTATATTTGGTTCCATACTAATTTCTACCGTCGAAATCGAAAATTTAAATGTCCAAAAATTCGAAAAAAACGAATTGCCCACGGACGAACGTATGAGATGGCACGAAATGGTTTTTCATCCAACTTGAAGAAAAATCGAAAAAAAGTTCAATGTTTTCAAATGACCCCAATATGAGTATAAAATGAAACAAGAAAAATTCCAAGAATAATGGCTGAAAAATAAAATTTTCAAATTTAAGTTTTCTTGAGATTTTTGATAATGATCAAGTTCGATAATGGATTCATTATTTCTCCAAAAACGAAGTTTAGAATGTCAAATTTCAAATTTTTGCTGCCAAAAAAATCTCCATAGAACCGGTTAAAACCACGAGAAGCGGTAACCACACTCAAATCTGTCGCTGTTTTTTTTTATGGATTTTTTCTCGTGTTTGTAACCATGGTTAAAACTATCACAGTGTAAAGTCAAACAATACACTGTACTACAGTCCATACTACCGTAAAAAATTTTGTAATTTCTATGGGGGAAAAGGTATTTTTTAAAC
Organism: Oikopleura vanhoeffeni; assembly: GCA_004367855.1. Classification (NCBI taxonomy): domain Eukaryota; kingdom Metazoa; phylum Chordata; class Appendicularia; order Copelata; family Oikopleuridae; genus Oikopleura; species Oikopleura vanhoeffeni. Next base: position 181,247 of record SCLH01001441.1, read on the forward strand.
GAACAAGGTCGGATCGAAAATTTCTGCCCGACTTAAAAGGACAAGTTCCTGAGCCAAACCATTTGCCAGACTGTTAAAAGGACAGTTTTGAACCACTCAACCTGTACTTTTAACCACACTCACTGGTAATTAGGCAAAATTTAGCTTTGATAATAAATTTTCCCGTTGCACCAAAATGAGGTGAATTGCGAACATAAATCTGAGTAACATACCTTTTTCTAGATAATTATTTGTAATTATTTAGGGTGCATTCCAAAAAATTCTTAAATGGAGAATATATTGTTCCTTGGTCGACAACCTGGACACTATGCCAACATTGATTTTCACTCATTAACTCTGTCTTGTATACTCTTTCACCCACAAGATTACGTACATGAAAATAGAAGCCGAAGGTAAACAATTTTGTTTTAAAAAATAACAAGCTTTATTAGCCAATTAAAGAGCAAGAGAGCCAATAAATCGGATGAAAGTTGCCAAAACTACAAATGTGAGGGGGTGGGCAAGGCGACCTTTTCCGAATTTTTTGAATTAATCAATTACGAAAAAATGAAGGAAAAATTTTTGAAAATTCTAGAAATTTTATCAAAAATTTTTCTAGAATTATGAAATTTCGTCGCCTTCAATTTTTCGTAAATTGTATAATCAAAAAATTCGAAAAAGGTCGCCTTGCCCCACCCTCACCATTGTAATTTTGGCAATTTTCATCCGATTTATTGGTCTCTCTTGCTCAGGGGATTCCTCTAAAGAGATAGGAAAAATTTGGTTAAAACCATTGGATTTAAATCATGCCGACCTTAGTCAGAAATACATTTGATGTTAAATTTTCCGTGTCCTGATGGCCGTTAAAGGTCGCCTGCCCCACCTTAAACAATTTGTAATTTCAAAAAAAGCACCATATTATCCTTTATTTCCTCCTTTCAAGATAGGGCTATAAATTTGTATATATGAATATATAACATATCGGATATTATACTTCGGTATGGATAGTTACTCAGCCGTCATAACTTTTGACGCCAGAAAGAATATGTGACTATCAAATCACACTATTCCTTAAATAGTTTAGCAATCGTGTGATTTGCTTGGTCCATATTTTTCTTGACGTTAGCTATGACGCTGAGTAACTATCCATACTGAAGTATAATCTTCGATATGTAGGAATGGAAAAACTGTTTTTCCAGACAAACAACTTCCTATCGTTTTTAACGTGAACACTGAAGACGGAGTTTTTCGATTATTTTTTTGGACCAAACAATTGCAGGAATCAAGTTTGTTTGGGTTTTTATGAAATTTGCAAAATTATAACAAAATTGTTAGATTTGACTAGTCGATGCAAATCGTATATCTTTTACAGGGGAAGCCCATAATCTCCGGTCAAATATCGCCGAAAAAAAACTAACGGAATTTCTCGATTTTAGCTGAATTCCTGCTAGTGCCCCATCATCGCCGAAGAGCCCAATATGGCCGAAATTGCGTGGGCGTTTGAGACTTTTGTAAACAAATTAACTTTAATGCGTAGACTCATGAATGACGTCCATATTTAAAGATTAAAATCTACTTTTTGATTTCATTTGATTGCGTGATTTGGTGGAGTACATTATTCTGCACATTTCGTATTTTACTTCATTGAACTTTATTGTTGAACTATTTATAAAATTGGAAAAACTTTTAAAATTTCGACCGACTTTCGAAAACGTCCCCGCGTTTTTTTGGATTTTTTGAACCAAAAAACTTCCGGCATATTGCAACCCCCTGTATAACCTTCTGTGAATAACTATGTTTTTAAGGATCTACTCAATGTATTCTGGTTTTATGGGTAATGGATATCCCTCCACCTGCTGCCCTCTTGGATTCTTGGAGATGTTTTTAATGGGAAAATCATTACACTGGCTTTTTGACTTCGATAAAACAGAGTCGGGTTTCGCTACTCTTGCTTAATTTTAATTGCAATATCTATTCACTACCACTTGAGGTCACTCTTTTTCAAACCTGCTTTTCTCCCCATTTCTTTTTGTTCACTTTTTCTGCTAGACCGCAAAAATATTATGTACTGGCAAAACCAAAAACTACAGTAGTTTTTTTGGCAAGCGGACAAAAAAATTTCAATGACCATAAAAATGTAGCAGAAAACATGGGATTTCGCAAATCTGTCCGCTAGCCAAAACCACGTAAATCACAGACACAAATTTTATAAGGACACCGAAGTGCTTTTTAAGTTTTAAGAATTTCAAACCGTTAACTTCGTAACTTTGAATAAAAGGGGAGAAGATACGAGAAGGGAACAAGGCTTAGTTTAGCCTATGGTAGCCAGCGGCCCATCATTTTCATATTGTAGCCCGTGAAAAAATATCAACTTTCCGTAAAAAATCTTTCGGAAAAATTGACTTTAAAATAAAATTTTTTGAAATTGTCAGATTATTAGCTTGAAATTTTTCTAAAATTATTTTTGAAAAATTTAAAATTTCACAGTTAAATTTCAGAAAATTTGATTTTAAGCAATGCAGATTAATTTTTTGAAAATTTGTTTGTACTGAAAAGAATATTTTTCCTGGGGCTACAAATTCCCCGCCAATTTGCTTAAACGGACGGTTTTGAGTTTCAAGTTGTCCGTTTAAGTACACTCTACTGTACAATTTAAAAAATAATTCAAAGGAATGATCCAGCAAAAAACATGTTGTTCCTACCTTATATAAGCGCGTCACCAAATTTTTTGTGGACAAGTAGTTAATTCATCCTCTATAAAAGGACGCAAACGGATCGTCTACTAAATGCACTGACTATAGAAACAAATTGTAGGAAGCAGGAAGTGAACCAACAACGCAAAAGCAGGAAATTGATTTCACTTCACAAATAAAGTCAAATTCAAAAGCAGAGACTATTTCATTATAATAAAAAACATGCCCACTATCCTAACAGTGATGTGCTTTTAAAAGGAAGGCAACCGAAACAAAAATAAATTAATATTTTTAAAATGGAGGGAACTATCAAAATGTGTTCGGACATTACTGGCTTTTGATATAAAAGAGATTTTCAAGTTCTTTTTAATTGTTTTGACGGGTTGATTTGCTAACAGGTTCACTTTTACCTGTCCTTTTAAAGTCAGTACTGTATGAAATAACATTCGAACCCAACTCAACTGTATGTATTAATTCAAAAACTTTCAACTTTTTCGACTTAATTAAATAATTATTATTAATTAAAAATCACATAATTTGGTAATTTATTTAAACATCAGTATATCTTTGAATATATTCACGGTAGGTTTATTTTTAAATATTTTATATTCTGTTTAAACTTTGTACTGTAGTCCCTGATGATGCCGAAAATGGCGAAATTTCGACTTTAAAATCAATTAAAATTTATTTGTGATTTTAATATTTTTGACAATCTCGAAAAAAAACGAATTATTATTAATTATTCTTGATTTTCGAAATTTTAAGTGACAAAACTGACAAAATTCGGTACAATATTTTTCAAATTCAGGAAACGTTTTGTCGCATCAGGACCACTATGTTTTACTTTGTATTATTAGACTATTTAGCGTTTTTGCCATGATTATTTGAATCATTTAGGAATACTAGTCTGAAAGGCCAAATTTGCTCAATAAAGTTTAAACACATTCGTCAAATTCAAGTGACATTTTTTAGCAAGACCAATATCAGCGCCTCAATCAGATTTTTTTTTTTAAATTTCCATATTAAAAAAAGGAATTTTTATGAAATACATAAACTTGGGTCATTTTACGTGCTAAGGTCCGCGGAAAAAAAGGAATATCAAATTACGGGGGAGGGGGGTGGGGGGACTTCTGGGTGTTACCCCACACTTACGCTTATTTTTTTTTTTTTCTTTTTTTTTTTTTTTTTTTTTTTTTTTTTTTTTTTTTATTTTGTTTTTTTTTTTTTTTTTTGTTTTTTTTTTTTTTTTTTGTTTTTTTTTTTTTTTTTTTTTTTTTTTTTTTTTTTTATTTTTTTTTTTTTTTTTTTTTTTTTTTTTTTTTTTTTTTTTTTTTATTAGTTTTTTTTTTTTTTTTTTTTTTTTTTTTTTTTTTTTTTTTTTTTTAACAACTAGTTTTCAAGCCAATTTTATTAATTCGTGCTTCACAACAACTCATCCGATAACATTCTAGAAAGCCAAACTGAGCACAAATTCTGTGAAAATTAAAAAAATTGGTTCATCGGACAATTTTGTTTTATCTTTTTTTTTTCTGAGATTACTGAAGTTGTTGTTCAACTATTCTAGTTTTCTTAAAAAAAAATTGGTACAATCGTCGGATTCCGACCGAATTTTTAAACTTCAATTATTTTACCAGATATTTGTGCTCTGTTTTAGTATCTAAGAATTCAATCGGATGAAGTCGTTTGCAAAACTGAATTAAACAAAATTTTTTGGGCTAAAACTCTACTAGTAGTTAAAATGACCTAAAATTGTTCAAATGGTTGTTGAAAGGTGATAATTGCTAAATAATCTTTTTGTTAAATATTAAAGAAAGGTCTTAAAATATTAAAAGGCCTTCTCAAGCCCTTTTTTATTTATTCTGTGCTTTACCGGTGGGGGGAAACTTGTTCAAAATAACTTTTTTCGAAAACTTTTCTCTGAAAACAGATCACCTTAAAAATAGTTTGAAAAAAATAGAGAAAAAGTTTTTGAGATTTTAAGGTGGGTCAAAATTTGTGATGGAAAATACGGCCAGTTGAGAAATTGCAATAATAATGTTTCCAATCGAGCGCTCGACTCCCCCATGAAAATCGTTTTAAATACTTGTTTCCTCCACAAAATTAAGGAATGTTGCAAATTGATAAAAGGCTCCTAAAGATACTTTGTGGGATTTGAATTCCCACTTTCAGCTAATAATTCGCATCAAATTTTTTGGAACTCTAAAAAGACCACATTTAATCTTTTTCTTGGAGAAATGATTAAGAGATGGCCCCTCTCTGGATTGGCCATTCAAACTAATGATCAGTTATTTATATAGAAATTAGTGCTCAGAATTGAAAAATTAAAAAAACTGACGAA
>SCLH01001442.1:0-25329 GCA_004367855.1 Oikopleura vanhoeffeni
TAAAAATGTTGCTGTGAAATGAGTTTTCACGAAAAAATCCGCTCAATCTAAATTTTTGTTGGCGACTCCCGATTCGGATCCGATTTTTTAAGCAGAGTCCACACCGATCCATCTGATCCAATCTTAAAATTGTTGGCGCCCACCGATCCGAATCCAATTTTTTTTTTTCGATGTGCCGACCCCTGCCTCCTCCTGGCCACCAGTAACTTTTCGTTAAAAATCCTATTTTTACTAATTCAGAAACCTTATAATATTCCCCTGATTATCTCATTTTCCAAACTTCGACAAAACTTACAGAGATGGTTCGCACAGACGAACGTAATAACCCAACCGGGCCCTTCGTTATGCTCATAAAATGTTGTCAGATATTTGGTTTCACAGTTTGAATATGGCAACTTAATTTCAGAACTGGGCCATTGTAGTAGATGAGAATACAAATATTGTTCTTAATGTCAAAAGAATCAGACAGGAACTCGGTCCACAAACACATTTAAGGGGGTTGGTTGCGGTTATCAGAACAGCAGTTTGGATTCGACTAAGGGCGCTCCTGCTATGCATTTCAACCATGCAAGTAAAAAGTAAATTGATAACAAAAACATAAATACAAGAAATTCTAAATTTTGACTTTTCCCAAGCAATTTACGCGCTTCTAGTGCTTCCGACAAATGTTTTCTTCCAATGTTTTACTCGAATGGTTTCGTTTATTATCATTAAGGACTTCTACAACCCCTTGGAAATTTACTCAAATAATTTTCTGTAAATCTGAACATGAATACGCCCGCGCATGTCGCGTTATCACATTTGGTCCTTACGATTTAGTGTTCACTGATATCAAAAGTCGTCTTTTATCCTTATCGGTATAAATATATCCCTTTCCCAACCTAAGTCCATCTAAAAATGCTCTGCATCCTATAATAGCGCGTGTTCGAATCCCACTAATGTTGCTCTAAGTGATTCTGTGGTTAACTACTAAGTGACTTGCCTTAAGTTATTACGCACAAATAACTTTGGCGCTTCCCAATATCAAAGCACCCTTTGCCTATTATCATACTCAAAGACAGTCCCACTAAAACCAACATTCATCTGGGATTTTTCGAAAACGCGCTATAGGCCTATAGTACGGGTCTCCGGTACTGACCCTAGCCTATAGTCCCATACCGGGAGCAACTAACTGCCCACAGCCTAATAGCGTCAGCAATACTTCATAGACTTATAGGGCCAATCCTTCTCAACAAAAAACAGAATCCGACATGCAAAAAAGAAACTTTTGGGCCACCTGGCTGGTCAGAGCAATTTGAAGCACGACAAAAAACACTTTTTTAGGCAATTTGTTACACTTTACCGGCTATGAAATATCCTTATTTCAATTTTTTTAAATTAAAACGAATCGTGTTAAAAAAAAACGTTTAAGCTACTTCAGTAAAAAAAAAATTGGAAAAATTTTTTGAAAAAAAACATTGTTCGTTCAATTTGAAAAAGAATAACCAGCGTCCATTCTGTGATAAAAATCTAGGCGAACAAGTTCTTAATATGCAAATTGAATATCGTGACCAGATCAGCTCTAAGAGTGAATTTTTTTTGTCATTTTGGACATCAAATTTGAAAGGCACTGTCTGATAAAAATATCAAGCCGTTTGAGCTTCCTATGAGCTTTCTACCCAAACTTGCCATCATAAAGCTATTATAAAAGTCATTTTGCCCAGGAAACCTCACCCTAAAATTTAATTTTTTTATTTTCAAAACCATTTCCCTTCAAGATGTCTGCCAAGTCCCCATTTACTTCTCAATTCCTTATGAAATTATTGTATTAAACACGAACTTTCTCCCGGGTATGAGCTAATAAGGCTATATAGCTGCATACCATAGAGAATTATAGCCCTATCAGAGACTTAACTCTCAATTTCGAGATCCACTTAATTGAAAAAGTGATACTTGGCCACAATGAAAAGAAAGACCAAGCTTCCTGACCCAATCCTTACGTAGCCTTATGTGTGTCTTTTCGTTTTTCTAATACCATGTGCAAGAGCAACTAGCTAGAACGATGCACGAAGATCTGCTCGCATATATTGTCTATTCATCGTGGCATGCACGTGCACCTACAACTCTTATGCCAATTTTTTGATAAACAATGTGGCCAATAATTGTCAAACTTTTATGGGGTTCTAAAAGTTATTTCTATTCACGGTACTGCTGGGGCTTTTTGCCACTTTTTTCAGCCAACATTTTAAATCTTATTCGACTTTTGAAAACGATTTTGATCCCGATTGAGAAACAAACATCTAAAAATGGTCCGTTTTCCCCACCCAAACCGAAAGTTATCTAAAAATTCGGCAAAAAAGTTGCATAAAGCTCCAGCAAATAACGTATATTTCAACTGTTAAATAAGAAGAAACGACAAAAATATAATTCGGTTTTGACAATTGCATCTTTTAACGCACAAAATATATCTGTGCTGAACAAACCTTTTAAACCGATGTTATCGTGGAAAGATATCCGTCCGCCCGATAACATTGTTGAAGAGGTTTATCAGAGCCACAAATCAAATTGTTTGTCAGGTAAAAAATTCAATGTAAAACCAAAATTAGACTTTAAATCGTTACTTTTTAAAGAAATTACAAAATCTAGATTAGCACTAAGATTTTTTGAAAAGTAAAATTTGAAGACAGTTTGTCCGACATGGTCACTATTTTTATGACCAGGATGATTTCAAGACGCATATTCTAACGTTATAGATATCGCATAATCTTATGAGAAACATCGAAAATAATGCTCGAGACCATATCTAGGAACAATTTCTTAGCTCATTTTGAGAAATTTATGGTCCATATATGATATACCAAAAAAATCTCGGCAAAAAAAAATTATCCACAGCTTCATGTCAACAGGCAATTCTTTACGCTAATAGCATAAGGGCATATGGTCCATATCATATCGATTACGCGACTTCCTGGTCGTTATTTGCTAGATTTTTGGCCAATTTTTTTTAAATAATTCGGCTTTCGAATACAACTCATCTGATTACATTCTTAGATAGCTCAAACTGAGCACAAATATCTTGTTAATAATAACATAAACAATTGGTCTATCGGATTATTTATTTTATCTTTTTTTCTGAGATTTTTGAAATTTTTTATTTATTAGTTTTTCATAAAAAAATTTGAAGCAATGGTCGGATATGGACCAATTTGTGTATTTTATTATTCACAAGATATTTGAGCTCAGTCTGAGCTATCTAAGAATGAGATCGGATGACTTGTTTTCAATAGCCGATTTATTTACAAATTTTGGCCAAAAATCTAGCAAATAACGACCAGGAAGTCGCGTAATCGATATANTTTGTAAAATCCGTAACTTTTAATTTTTCTTGTATCAAAAAATTGATAACTTGAACTCCAGACATTTTGAATGCCTAGTTTTTAGCCCTGTTTGGGCATAGTCTATATCACGATAAGGGGTGCCTTTGTATTTAAAAAGTTTCGGATCTGATCTTTGTTAGATTTAGGATCAAGATTAGGTCACTACTTTCGAAAAAGTTGGTTAAAAGTGTGCCAGTCTGACTGGAAAACAAGATGTTGGATAACATAATTTTGGAATTTTAAAACAAAAAAAAAATAGAAATTTTTCGTTTATTATTATTTTGTTATTTCTGCTTCTTTTTGGCATTTTTACTTAGAATGGATAAGTTACATTAGGCCCCAAATTTCACTGATAATTGTTTCAATATCATGACTGGTAAATAATGTGACCAATTTGAATATTTGGCAATTGAGTAAATTTTGAGTGGCAGGGGTGAAGAATTGTTTGCTTTTGAATTTTTCTACGATTTTAGAGGGACCGGTAATTCCGAAATCGTCGCCACTTAAAGGGGTTTTTCATGTTATACATTGAAAAATTTTGTTTTTGCAAAGCATAAACAGCGAATTTAACCCTGAAAAACAATAAAATTTTGGATGTACTAGCAGGGAATGTCCCTCTCTTTGAAAACGGTGGTAAACGTGTTGATTTGATTTTTCCACACAGTTTGGCCGCAGTTAGCTATGTTAGTCTCCGTACCTAAAATCTTTATTTTGAGGGTATATTTTGGAGATAGACTTGACAAAAATTGCAAAGTTGATATTTTGGCGGCTTTGTGCCATAGTGGTAATTTTGGGACAATGGCATCGATTTCTGCCTTGTCTTAACTCCCGGCGTGAAATACGCAAAATGCAGCGGGCGACGGTGATGCTTATCTACGTTTCTATTATACCTCCGAAAGATGATTGTTGTAGATTTCTTTTCATGAAACCCCACATGCCTTGCGGTTTATATGATTTGATTCGGCCAGAAGACAGAAAGCTTGATGGATGTTGTTACCTATCGAAATGGCCAGAATATGCTTCGTTGGAAATTGCTATAGGTATTATTTTAGATTTCTACAAGAAACAAATAAAAGGGTGACTATTGGGCGTAATTTGTGAAATTCTAATAAATATAGTATATAAATATATAAATATATAAAATATAACTATATAGATTTGCCAAAAACAAAGGACTTGTTTTGTTTTTTAAATGTTGCCGATTACTAATTCTATATATTTTTTTTATTTTCGAGCCCGTTCTCCGACGGGAATCGAACTCGCTACTGTCGCCATTGCAACTCGTGCCTGTTTAACCGGCGTCGCCATAGTGCCTTCTAATATTTTTAAATTTATTTCAGTGCTTAAATTTATTTTGGCAAAAAAAAAAAAATCGCCGAAAAAAAATTGGGCCAATATGTATATATAAGAAATTATTTATATAAGGAGCTATTTTTTACAATATAAATACAATTTTACCTTAAAATTTTAGGAGCCAATTCGCGGTTTGCTTCAATGTATGTCAATTGTTGTGGATTCACTCGCGCTTATCACCCTGACGAAGCTCGACGTTTACCATGTACTTTCAGCCCTACCGCTAATTTCTAAAAAATTATGAATGTACTGACTTTTGTTGAAAAAAAAACTCTATATTTGAATAAATGTGTACTCAATTTGCAAAGACTAGTTTGCTTTTTAATTTAAAAACAGAGTTGGTTGGGTTGTGTTTTTTCGTTTAAGAAAAGCTTTAACCACTGGTAACTCGTTTTTACGTCGGTTGGTACCAAAACGTAACTGTCCATGTTTCGGACTTGAGTTGGTTAAGCCAATCTCTGTCCGGGATGGTGCCCAGATGAGGTGGTACAGTAATTCTGTATTCTAAACAGTAAGAAGTCTTTTAATAACATGTTAGATAATCCGTAGATTCGTGTTTGCCGTCAAAAATATCATTTACTCTGCTCCTGATTCGATTTTTTTGGAAAACGAGGATTGAAGCATATCCGTTGCAGGCCATTTCCTGTGATTTTTCGGAAATTTGCTGAAACCGAAAATGGGCTTCCGGTTGGCCAGGGCGTTAATTCTGGGGCATGGAAAAGTGCATCTTTTTCGAGTACCTCTATAATCGGTGCGATTAGTTTGAGCGAATTCAACAATTTAATTTGACTTTCAGGGTTCGAATCGTAAACCTTTTAAAATTAAGTTTAAGACTGGAGATAAGTTAGCGTTTAGATTAAAATTGATTTCTATATATACGGTTTTCCTAAACCAAACTAACTCAACTGAAATAACCCAGAAATATTATTACCTCCGGAAGATAATGACTCGTCTTCTTCGGTCGATCTTGCTCCTCGTTGGAGGAATCGATGTAAGGACTCGGTTTGTGATAGTCGGGAGGAGATCTGCCATCTGAATCCACTTTGGTATTCTTCCTCCATAGACTCTCTCAAACGCGAAAAAATATGTTAAAAAATTTTCACAAAATTTAAAATAAAGTGTAGAAAAGGAATTTATTAGCTACAAAAGATGATTTTTAAAATTGGTGTAGTGATTTTGAAAATTTATTTTGATTTGGTGTTTTCGCACTATATTATTGCGAACAATCTCTTAGATTTTTAGATCAGCGTAGATTTTTGAGCAGATTGTGTCCGTTCATTCAAGAAATAGGTGCCGCTGGTTCTGGAGTGAGACAATAATTTTGATTTTGGAAAATAAAGCCAAATAGGTAATTTGGAATTACAAAAGTATAGGCTGTGTTTTATACAGTTTTTGTGCCAAAAGGCGATTTTTGCGAATTTTATCTCAAAAAATATAAGCGCCATTACTTTGGTGATTCTGGTTCTTTTGTATATATGAAAAATTTTAAAAGTATTGAACTGAATCACAGTTGCTTGGCTTTTGTAATATACACGAAACAATTCACCGTTTTTTAGTGTTAAATAGTAATTTTCTCTGATATGGACGTAAAAAAATATTTAAATTTGTTTGGTCTGAGTAAAAGGTTATATTTACTTTATTTTAAAAAAAAACTATTTAGCATGATGTCCTAGCCTCAAATTATCAGACAATAGCAGGTCGCAGTATCATTTGCACTTCATACAAACTGCCCTTTTGTGCGCACGGCTCCTGACTATTGCGCTGAGCGCGTTTGCAGCAACACGAGAAGTTTAAAATTGACTGCCTTTCGATCAAGTTATTTATGGGAGATAACTTCCTGCGTTCAACTGAGCCCTGAGTTATACCAAATAGGTGCGAAACTGCGTCCGGTTCTTACGATAAAATATCGTCGGCGTAATCCTTCTTACGCCATCAACCTTATCCGGCTTTTCAAAAATTTCCAAGTGAGACTCTATTCTTTAAACTAGATTTAAACTTATGATTTGGAAAGCATAATTCTTAACAGTGTTTCTCCGCAAAACTTTTCAGTGTATTTTGAGATTATTCTAACCCACAAGATTTGTTTAATATGTAATTACAGCATCGTGATCACATTTTTAATCGTTTATCCTTAAAAAAAGAATTCATGGAGAAAACTGTTATAGGGGGAAATTTGGGTTTTTTTTAAAATTCAGAAGGGGGGCCGGGGGAATATTATGTGAATTACTAAGTTAATATTTAGGTGATTATTTCAATACAAGTTTCAAACATAGTACATATCCGGGAATTACTGCAAATGGATGAAAATAGTATATGATTTTTCCTGCAAAGTTCGTAAGTAAAATATATTGTTTGCCACTGTGCAGGCTGGTACTCCTACTTATGAACGATGGTGTCATTGTATAAATAATTTAGATAGACTGAATTTTAGTTCCTTTTGAGATTTGAGCTAAAAAAATTCTAAAAAAATTTTTGAAGGGAAAAAAAAATTCTTCTTAGTTAACCTCATTTATTCCTGTAGTTCGTAACTAATTTGTACCGTAATGGTGAATCAATAAACTCATTTAACAAAAAAACATAGTGTAAATCTTTCGGCAGCGCTGGCCGTACTATTTATTCTGGATCAAAGATTTTGGCAAGGCAAAATAACCAAAAATACAGTAAAGGTTTCCGAGCAAATTATTCGAGTTGAACGAGAGGCCTACCAGCGCTTTGTGCGGGTCGTTTAGTATTTATTGACCCATTTCATGGCGGAGGCCAGACCAGCGTTTAGATTCTCTGTCCTCACTTGTTTGGGGTTGCGGCTAAAAGTGATTGGGATGTAGGTGATAATGATCTCTAAGCAAACCAATTTTTGGAGCTCTCGTTGAGTCGATGAGAGAATGCTCTCCTTGTTACTTCGTTTCTTCATTCGCTCGGAAATATCTCAGTAGAGATTGAGAATCGGACACCCATTTCCGGCAGCATGGAGGATCGGAGCGTTTGGGGGTTTGTTTCGGTCTGTTTGACCGGAATTTTGAAGGAACCATTGGTCATCAATTTGGTGTTCCGTGCTAGCATCCAAAAATCATGGATTTCTGAAGTACCAAAAATTCAGAGACGAATGTTCTCTTTGAAAAAGGTTTTCCTCGTAGAAGGTCTTAAAAAACGCTTTTCGAAAGACCTTTCGTGTTTCTATCTAGTGGCTTAATTATTTGACTCCTCCATTTTGATCAAGTTCGGACTGTTGAGCTGTCTGGTTTTGACAGCATGAAATCACATCTCCATCGTCGGCCTCATCGTATGCACCGTCGGGTGTCGATCGCAGTTCGAAATTGTTCCGTGAAGTCACTGAAAAATAATTTTTAGACAATAGTCATTTAGGGGGAAATTGCTGAAAAATAAAGCGAAAAAAAACGTTAGTACGAAATACCTATTACGGTTTATTGTGAATTTGACTTACTTTTGTTTTTCATTTTGTCGGTGAGTGTAATTTTGCTCAAAAATCTTTTTAGTGCTTTAAAAAAAAAAAAATATTGTTTTTTTCCCCCCCCAAAAAAACCCCCTTTGTTTTTTTGTTTTTCGAACCCCCCCCCCCCCCCCACTGGGTTCCGGGGGACTATAAATTTGAAGTACCATATTTATCCGGTGTTATTTTAAGCAACAAAAAATCTATTTGATAATTTTGAGGAGTTTAAACCCGAGATTAAAGATATTTTTAACTTTTTGAGTTTGTCCGATAGAAAAGGACAAAAAAATTAATTTGTTCATCGTTTTAAGATTTTTAAATCGTGTTCTACTTAATATGGAATCCCTTGGATAAAGTTGTATCGGAAATAGCTCGGGAAATTGGAACTCAATGTTTTCCGATTTTCAGTGTCGTTGGCACGAGGATGAAAGCGGCACGGTGATTCTGTTTCGGCAAACCGACTTGGTCTTGGAAGTCGAAGTGCTGACTGACCACCGATTATGCGAAGGTTTTCGTAACACACTAGTTGGAAGGTAAATGTTTAAACACAAATTTATATAAAGATTTTAATAACAAAATCTTTTGCGTAAAAAGATTGTTTTCGTATTTTGCCAAAGAAAATTTTACTAAGTTTAGCAAAAGCAAAAGAAAAAAACGTGTTTCTGATCGCACAAAAAGAATATATAAAGTCTGTTTTTAAATGAACTTATTTTTAGCTGATGGTTTCTCAAGCAGCGTTTTCCTCTTAATAGATTGATTTAGTTTATAATGACCAAGTGCTTTATTTTAATTGCCCGATCCTTATCCACTTCAGTTAATCCCAACCCCCATTCCATTTAGGTTTCGGTAACACTGCCGCCGCGTAGTGCGTTCCCTAGAGCAAGTATTGCACGAATTTAGACATATGTTTTTGTGACTACTTTTGAGAAAGCAAAGTATCGTAGAGTACTTTTGCGTCCATTTCACAATATTTAAATCGGGCGGATACTTGTTTGACCATCCACGCGTGAGCCGTTGGAGCGAAAATGGGAAAAAAGGACAAGGCTTCTTTCAAAACAGTACGGATCTGTCTTGATGATGGACCCGAATTTGTTTATGCCCAACTCCTGGATTGCTGAGGGACGGCCTGTAAGGCCTATTCAAATGCGGGAGCTCGCATCATGAGAATTGAAAAACTAGTGGGCATTCTGCCTCTGCATTCTAACAAATTTTCTACAAATTCGGGTTTAAAATACTTCGATTTTCCCCCCTTTGTTGTACACGAGTGATTGAATTTTGGCGCCTTTATTTGTTAAAAAAAATTAGTTTACTTCAGTTCTTACTAACTCAAATATTTTCCTTTTTAGAGAGAAATTGTTTTTAAGTAATTTTAAAATGTCTTCTTAATTTTTCGGGCTCGTATGCGATAGAAGCCGTCGAGTTATCGGACGAGCATCGGAGAACGTTAGTGTGAGGTAAGAGGACTCTTTAGAGGCCCATGATGAACCTGAGCTTGATGCCAAATTGCATGTTACGTCTTTAAGGTAACAAAAATTTAGTTCCATAAAAAAACTGTTTTGGGTCGGCCTCGCTGAGAATAGATACATTAAAACAAATTTTTTAGGAAATTTAAATGGGTGATATCCCGACCAGGACCTTGGTTGCTTTTCTTTGATGCGGTTTGAATGTTCAAAAAACGATGCTATAAATTTGCCAATGGATGCGAATGCACTCGGATAAATGACTGATGGGCCTGTTACAAGGTGGATTTTTTGCTACTACAACCTGTATTATTTATTAATTCTTAAATCTAATTTATATATTATTGTTCCCCCAGACTTTAATAAAAAACCAAACGGTATTTTAAAAAAAATTACCACCATGAATAACTCGTTTCATTTGTATTAAATTCACATTAAAGTTTCCCATAACTTTTCCAACGCAAATTGGTTTTATTTCCGCATTTAAATATCAGATGTTAAACTTTTTAAGTAATTGAATCTCTCCCGTCCACGATTTGGATACCCATTCCATTTTGCCAAATAAAAAGTTTTACTATTTTTGGCACTTTAAATCGAGTTTCCTGTAGAAATAAGGGCCAGTATCCCAATCTATACCACATTGGTATTTCGTGCTGGAAATGATTTTATACAGTGGGCGATAGTTCTCTTTTTTCAAAACCCCCTTCGTCTTATCATTACAAAATCCCCCATTTTAATCGGCATGTATTGTTTTCTATGCCTTGTAAATCATTCCTAATTCCAAAGGTACAAAATTTGAAATGGTCGACCTTTCTATTTTGTAATTGTTTCTTTTCTACGATTTGAACACTACGCCCGTAATAAATGAGTAGCTTTTCGTAGGTCATCGATATTTACCAAAAAGGGTTTTGCCGTGGACATATCGCCGTGATAATCGGTAGGTCGTAAACCTTTCCCCCCAATGGTGAAGTTATATTTTTTAGTGGCCTCTTCAATGGCCTACTTCTTTACTTATTCCAGGCCTACTCAGTTTCTAGATTCAAAGTTTAGAAAAAATGGCCAATACGCTCCATCTTAGTGGGGCAAGTCGATTTTTGGAACCCGTATGTTTTCTCTAGTAAACATATTTAAATACCCCAGTTTTCTTATGTCCTCATCCACTCCACTAGGGCTGCGTGAGTGGAAACGCTGTCCATACGCAATGTAAGGTAAGCGTCATCTCTGGCTCCGTAGAGCCCTAGCTCTCTTTTGACTTGAAATAGAATCTCTCATTTACTTACTAGTCAAATTACCATTTATTAAAATGGCAGACACCAAATCTAGTGAGGAATTCCACTCCGAAGAAAATTTTGCGACTGATTATATTGTCTACATTTTTGGTCCGGTGTTAAAAGTAGCCAATAGTTGAATTAGGGAGCGTTACGATTGTATCCTTCTGTCTCCTTTAAGATTCGCCATCTCAATTGCGTTCCCTACGTTCTAGGGTTTCTTCTCGAAATTTTTCATCTCTCGGCCACAGGCTTGTATTTTTTCAAGGCGGACGCCGCACTCCTTACAATTTGCCCTGGTGATACAAAGAGTGGTTAATTTGGTCGGCCACATTTTTTAGTTACAAAAGCACTCTTTTGAGCGTTGATTAATCTGCCACGCTGCCGTGCCCAAAGGTGTTGTGTAATCGCTACCGCTATCTGGCCTTTATATGATTTCTTGGTAAAATTTCTTTAAACTAATTTTTCATGACTAGATCGCGGTCGAATCTAACTAAGCATTTTATTTCAAAAGTTATGCATTCCTGGTTGTTAATCACGGGTGCCAACTTTCTCAGAGGTTCGGAGCGTCCTGTTTATTTGGTCAATACCTCCTTTAGCTTTACGGAATGTTGGGCACTCTGATTGCCATGTCAATCAATCCCCAATTTTCAATTATGTCTGAAATTTTCATACCTAGTGGAAATTTTATTATTGTAGATTTCGCCAGTAATTTCTAAGATAAAAATTTCACTATTGAACCTACCAAATCCGGGTTAGAATAAGGCTATTTAGCCACCCTAGGGTGCAATATGTGGTATGTCATTTTCTTTTCGGTAGAGCAGGCGCTTACCTCAAGATGTAAGCGATAAAAATTATGCAAAATTCAAGTTGGTACCTGAGATAGGATCAAATTTTGTGTGGAACATATTAAAAATTTGCAAGTTTTTTCTTGTTTTCTTGAAAAAATAGCGTCAACCTGAGCTATCTACCAGCATCACATACCAAGCAACCTTTGCACGGATGTGGACGCCTCCTTTGTTCGCGATAGATAGTCAGCAAAATTGAATTGACGGGTCTTTTGCAGAAACGTACGTATTTCGTAATTGAAATAGCTTAGCTTGGCAAAACCTCGTTAATTTTGCGATCCGTTGTATCGGTACTCCCGAAATTTCTTAATTTTTTATATAGTTTGGCTACAGCATTTGGAGTCAGTAAACCATTACGCAGACTTTTATTCACTTGCATCAATTTCGGGGGCTGCAGCAGCATAGCCGCAGAAGGCCGTTAGTCTAACTTCGCACGAAGAGGGTTTTCTCTCTATTATCGAAATCAGGACCTTCTTCTTGAGAATAATTTCACGAAATGCTTTCACGTTCCCTTCTTTCTTGCGGTAGAAGAAAGCTTGCATTTGCAAATACTGAAAGTGTCTACAACCCCATAGATTTCTGTCTGTTACACCGGATGTAAAGAATAAGTGGAATTTTAGATTACGGTGTTTATTCTTGGATTTAAATCGTCGTCCTTTTACTGGCGTTGTACCCCTGTTTGCCCTATTCCATTTATGTAATAATTTTGGTGAATATGGAAGATTGATCAGAGAATATACGACGCGCACCCTTAAGAAAGCGTTTCAGCATTCCTTTTGGTGCTGATGTTTATTCTGCATCATTTTACAGGTTTTTAATTACTATGGACATTTGGTTTTAGCCCCATTGTTTGGAGAGTTTTGCCTAACAGTTTTAGCTTTTTGTGCTTAAAATTTTCATTTTAGACCTTTGACCCTGAAATTAAAATAAGTAAGGGTGTGCTTCATATACCGTTCTTAAACTTCGAGAAATTCCGATTGCGTCGACCCCCAAAAGTGATATCTCGAGATATCTGCAAAGGTTATCCTTTATTAATTTTATATATTCTCAGCATTAAACTACTCTTACCGATTGAGGGATACTGCCCAACCCCATGGGGCAGCGTTATATAACAAACAAAAACCCATTTCTGGTTGTTCAACACAAAAAAAGGAACCAAGTTTTCTGTACTTAACTTAAACAGTCAAACTCTCTGGATATCCAGAGTACCATGAGGCCTCTTTTTGTAAAACATATGGCAGGCTTTATAATGATTTGAGAAACCACCGTCAGCATTGGGTGGCTTTTAAAGGGCCTCATTTGTTCACCGTGCGAAGGCAATCCAGCACGATATCGAGCAGCTTATGGGCGTTTAAAAACCATGTCCCGATTTTCATTGCGCTTTACCTACGCGCAAAATGTCTGAATTATATTCTGAGGGATCATGTCCTCGGTACTTTGTTAGGACATCGTTTTGCGATCTCTTCATTAAAGCGTTTAGTAAAGAGCTAAGCGGACGTCGTCCGTGCATTTTATTAAAATAGTTGGCGACCGGGTGCTCCGACATTTTACCGTCGATTTTCCCTCGTACAATTAAACGGTCGTCGTTTTACTGTACCTAACATCCTCGAAAAAGTTTTTTCATATTTATTCAGGAATAGCCCAAATTTCTGGTACAATAGTCCTATCCTCCTCAAAGCCTAATTCGGAAATAGCGTCGTTGACCTCCACTTCCCCGTAATGGGATGTTTCCTTAAATTTTTGGGGCGATCAACTCTATTTCGTTATCAAACTTTTTCTCGGAGTCTGGACACAATTTAATTTGTTCCTTAGTAAATAATCGGTTCACTAAATCGAATACTGAACCGGAATGCTTTTCTACATTGGGCTTTTTCACGTCTGATAAACTTCCTCCTATATTACAGATGGAATGTGTTTCATTATTATCAGGGAGTTTGAATTAATATTAAAGACAACTTGACTCACATAGGCCTCATTCATGTAATTAAACCATATTTTTTACTATTAATTTGTGAAAGGGGCTCAATGGCAGTTTTGCCGAACAAATCAAACTGGTGTCTCCTGAAATTAGTTGTGAAATTCATTAATTTCATGGTCCCGATTGGCCAAAAGAAATCACATTTTCCACGGCCCCAACTTCTGTAACTTACAACGTTACGCATTTAAGTTTTAATTGTCAGTTTTTAGAGTAAAATTGGCTCGATAGTCTAACACTTAATTTTAACCGGATGCACGGTAGCGATAGTTTTTGCAGGGGGAAGGTTTCAATGTTGGGAATAGCGTCGGTAAACTTTTTGTGTTCAGGAGGAGCTAGCTCCAGAGTCACAAAATCAATTTAACTGATTTGTCCTCCTCCTTTTTACTAACATTAGTACTTTATGCCTTTCCGAAAATAATTTTGGTCACTAGTGCTATATTCATTCGCTTGAAACTTTACTGACTGACATCGTTTTCAGAATTTTATTAATCACCGATTTTATTAAGTACCTCAAAACCTACTGTATCTTTATTAAGATACTGAGTTATAAATCTCAGAGTGCTTATTGAGAAGTTTGTTTTATTCACGATTCTACTTAGTTCGAAAATATTTTAAGATTATCGTTTCCCTAGTATAACGTTTACTCAAAATTTTTTGATACAAAAATATTTTTAATAGTTACCTCCTTAAAGGTAATGGAAATTGCTGCATATCTTAATTGGGTTTCGCAGTGGATCGCGTTGTAATGCGAAGTCTGTGAAATTTTGTTCAACAGACTTGATATTGTCAATTATGCCTGCTCCTGCAAATTTTGAAAACAATTCTTGGTCACAAATTGGAAACGTTGGTCCGGAGTCACCAATATTTTTGATCTGCGATTACAATTTGCAGTATATGTTCTAATATTCGAAATTATTTTTGTGTGTTTTTTTTTATTTGTAAAAATGCCCTATGATTGATATTAGCAGCCAGATCGGAATACTAGTTCAAAATGTAGAAAGCTAACAATGAAGATCGGTCCATCGGTGTGCCAAATCTGGCTGCTTGCAGCTTGCTTATCTTCGAAATTGCTTATGATTCGAATTATTTCTTAAAAATAGTTTAGCAATATAACATTATAGGTCAAATTGGTTCTCGAAATACCGCTATATTGGAAAATAACGGTTTTGGCATTCTGAAATAATTTCGGAAAACCATTTTATAAATTTATTAATTAATTACCTCGCTCCTTTAAATTGATCCAGCTTTACTCATCATCCAACCAGCATATCCAGACTTGTGTCATGATTGGGATCGTCGATTGTCGTTCGGTCATGTTCTTTCCAGATTACTTTCTTCGTATCTCGCTCGTACGTACTTCGTCAAAACAAATTACTCATTTAAATTTATCGATTTCCTCTTCTGGAAATGCATAAATGTTTCGGATTTCACTTTGTCTCTGACCGCAAAGCGTTTTGACGATTCTTAAATTTTAATAAGACCTCGGGGCGGACTTTTCGGAAATTTAATTTTTTTTCTTTTCTGGGGAAAAATTTTATCGTTATGAATCTCGTTCCCAAAATTGTTTGTATATCCGCCCGGACATTTTTATTACGATGGTCAGTTCTTTTGAAAACTCCCTATTTTATCTCCCCCCTTTACGATTGAATTAGAGATCCTTTTTCATAAAACTTTCCCTTTTCTTTTTATTCTGGGACTGAGTTTACCATTGAATCTGTTAAATTGGTAAACTAATCTCAATTGTCCATTGTCCGACTCGCATTCGGTAAGAACAATTCTCCACACGATTCCGTATGTTTCGATTAAGTTTAATTCCGCTGGTTCTGCGGAGAGTTTATCTTCTTATTCGTCTTCAAGTTTGGCTGCCCCATTTAATACTTAATTTTGTTGCCCTCGGCAGCGTTGGGATGAGAGTCATGATAAGCGCTCTCACCAAAGGTCTGGAAAAAGTAAATCCTTTTGTACGGTGATTTTTTTATTAAGCTTCATCATGTAGCTCCCTTTGTTTCTAAATATGGCAAGGCTTAATTCGGTCCAATGTCAGAGATCTTTCTTTCATAGCCTGCTTTAGTAAAATCTTCTTCGCTTCGGAGAAATTAGTCCCGCAAGAGGTTATGCAAAGGTGGATTAAATTTTAAACAGGTGAAAACAGGTTCCCGAGCCTATAAAACCATTATACTCTTTCTCCCTGCATTTCTCTAAACATTTATGGGATCTTTGTAGACTTGAAAAAAACATTGCTAGAAAGTTCCCGTAAAGTTTGATAATTGAGAGAATCTCTGATTTCCAAATTTGTTTAAGATCGGCTGTGATGCCTTCTATTTGATGACGCCAAAAATTCTCTCATGACCGGGCGAGCTTCTTTAGCGGCAGCCGAAATCCAAGTAAATTGGAGTAGATGGAGAGAAGAAAGCTCGTCTTGCATTTCTCCCAATATTTCGTCAATTTTCCGTTATCTGAACTGAATTTTCACAGTACTTCCGGTAAGGCTTCTCATAAAGTACCTTTTTTGTGTATTGCAGTACTTTTCGTAAATCTGCAATATTTTTCAGGCCTAAAATAAGTTGGAAATACTTCTTTCTTCATCAGAAAATCTTACCTCCCCCAAAAAATTCTATTGAAGGATCTCCGCCTGTGCGTTTTATGTCGGGGTTATTTTATGGACAGACTGCAGCCATGGCAAATGATTTTGCATGATTTTCCTACAAACTCACCCATAATAATTTCCGCTATTCTTTTGGTCTTCGGAAGTTGAATTGGTTTTTTTCAAAACCCACAAGATCTCGAATCTCAGTTAGCATTGTGACCGCCTTAGTCTTGCTGCATTCTCCATTACAAATGGTCGACTGACTTGGGACTCCGTACGAAAAACCGGTCCTGGGCGTTTCCTCACGGCCGGTTTCCGAAGCGGCATTGTGTGGTTATGAGATGGTTGTCTCCAAACCACGTAAAGTTTTCCAGTCATAATTACCGGAATATTTAACCTTCACGTAGTCGCGTTTTTCTTACGTTATCCTCAATATTTATTGCATGATCTTCGGTTGGTGGTGTGGAATGTGCACATTTGATACTCTATTAGTATCTGGTTTGTAGAACTTGTTTCGAAAAACGTTTTTCCACTGTGCTGAATCGTGGGTACCATTTCCACCCCGAACGGGACTCTGTCCCATACGGTTAATTACCGTTTCTCGCTGCATAGGCCCCATTTATGGCTTATTTGCCGTTTTTTTAAAGGGCATGTATATTTCACTATTAGTAAGCTATATCTTCGTAAAATTAAAATAAAAGGTATTGAGAAACAAAAATTAAGAGGCTGCTGCTACGTTTTCCTCACACGTCTCAAGGCACCACGTAATTAGGTGTTAGGATTGCTGCTTACTTTAGTATTTGCCAAATATAGAACACGAAGGTTAATTGCTCGAACCGTTACTTTGATTTATCTTAAAGTGGCAGTAATTGTCACACAGGGCATAAATAAACAGTCAGGTGAATCTCTTACAGGAAACGAGGTAATCTCGGTGGGATATATGCTAACACGGGTTTGAACCTGTTTTCTAGAAAATCGAACCTCGACTTTCAATCCACAGCGCAGCAACAGAAACCAGAACGAACCACACGTCAGAAAGGATTTCCTGTGACGCTGAATAACACCAAACCGCCAAAATTCTTAATTAAAAGTGTTTAGAGATCGGTAGTGTTTAATTTCTCCTATTAAATGTACCTTTCAGGGTCTTTTGCCTGACGTGAACCCTTAAACTGAATGCTCATTATTTTTATTACCCCAATCTTAACTGGGGGCGCTACCGCTACTTTTACTTATTAGTATCATATCAATTGTATTTGGGTGATCGGCTTTAAGCGCTAAGTTTTGCGTTTTAACCCGTGTGCGCGGAAAATATTATTCTCGTTATCTCCTCTATTCCGTTGAGGAAAATTCTTTTTCATCGTTTTGGAAATATATCGTCTGATTTTGATCAATTTTGGATTTCCGGAATTCAACGTTCAGTTTTCGTAATAAAAAAAACACACAATTAGGAATAGGCTTTTTGCGCAGAAAATATGACTCTATTTTGAAGCTAGTTCCTGATCGGTCGAGCAATCAGTGATGTTCAATTATTGTTCAGTAAATAAAATAATAAATTTGGGATTTGAACAACATGTTTCGCGTAATCACATGCCTGGAGTTCACTTGATGTCACATGTCTAGACTCCTCAAGTCTATCGCAAGATATATATCACGAAAGATGACTATGTTATCGAAAGATAACTATTTTCTCGAAAGATGACTATGTTCTCCAAAGATGACTATATCTACGAAAATGAAAATATAAACAACATATTTCATTTTCGCGATATTTATTTTATAATATATATATCCTTTATCACTTTTGGTTAGAATGCGTAGCCAGTGGCTACTAGCCACTACTCTTTTTAACGTGTGATTTAACGTTGTGGCTACGCATTCTAACCGAAAAGTGATAAAGGGATATATATGTTTTGCTTCGAAACTTTAAAAAAACTCACCGGAAATAGTTGAAGCACTTCGTTGAAATCTTCTACTGATAATGAATACAACAAATACGCATATGTATCCGCTGTTACCGTTGCAACTCGTTTCAAGTTTGGCATTAAAAGACAAATTTCTCCAAAAAAACATCCATCAGATAAAACTTTGAAAATAAGGTCAGTTAAATAGGCCACCGACCTTTTATCGGACATTTTTAACATGATAAACATCGTAAAATGGATGTTCTAAAACTTACGTTGAGAGACTGAAAACTCTTTAGCGGAGACTCTCACTGTGCCTCTTGAGATGAAGTACATTTTACGTCCAAAAGTGCCTTCCTGTACGGGGATTGTTTTTACAATTGCTGAGAATAAAATTCACTGGTTGAGCATGCGATTTTTAATAGGCTTGTATCGGTTTTCAGCATTTAAAATCTTTGATAGCTATAAAAAAACGGAAAAAACAGAGATCCAGAAATTTTTGTCGAAATTTATGTTTTTAAATCATATCTCTTGAACGATATCCCCTATTCACACTTTTGTTAATATCCCGGCCCTGATTAGGAAACATAGTATGTTTTTAAGTAGAAGGGCCGGGATATAAACAAAAGTGTGAATAAAGGATATAAATTATACGCAAGAAATTCGAATAAAAATATGTTATATCAATTACGGAGCCCATAGTCATTTTTTGCTTCTTTTTAGCCAACATTTTTATACAATTCGGCTTTTGAAAACGACTCACCCGATAGAGTTTTTAAATAGCTCTAACTGAGCACAAATATTAAAAGAAATATAAATTAAAAATTGGTCTGAATCATTGTTTCCATTTTTTTAACAAAAACTGATAATTAAACAATTTCCGTAATATTAAAAAATTATTCGGTTCTGAACAATTTTTTATTTTATTATTCACTAGATATTTGTGCTCAGTTTGAGCTATCTGAAAACTTAATCGGATTAGTCGTTCTCAAGAGTCGAATTATATAAAAAATCGTCCTGAAAAAGTGGCAAATAATGACCAGGGGGCCCCGTAGTCGATATTTATTATTTTTTTGTACCAGAATCTGGTCACCAGATATTACAAAACGGCTCAGCAGCGAATATTTATTGTGAAAATATTTTTTGTGAAAATAGTGGAAAATCCTTAAAATACTGGATGAGAAAAAATGTCTACCTTTCGCGGAAATTTCTCATACAGTAGTAAGTCGCTCTTTAACTGATACATATACCGACCCCACTGGGGTCACCCCAGGACAGTGTACTAGTTATATATTTAGTACCATTTAGAGAATATCCCTATACTTTTGCTTACGTGTAACTGTTACAGAGTTTGTTAGCAGTTAAGAGCAGTCTTCTAAAAGGGATGGCTTTTATCCTCTTTTCTAATAAGAAATACTCCACTCCTTACAGGGATGTTAACCCACATACTCAGAAGTTCAAAACAGTGACGTACTCAGCGGTGGCCATATTTGCCCACCTGACTTTAAAAAATCATATTTTTATCCAAGTATCCGTTAGAAAATACAAACTATTAATTCGAAGGCTTCAACAATTATTTGATAGAAAAAAAAATGAAAATATATGTTTTCGTTTTTTTGCGATAATTTTTTTATGAGAGAATATCGTAAAATAATGATTTGTGTCTAAAACCTTAAATTGAAGAAAACTCAGTTAATGAAATCAGTTCACATATAAATATAAAAAAATACCGCCTGATAATTTGCCGCCGTATAAGACCTTTTGCGATATTTTTCGGCCTTCTAATAAACAACGGCAAAAGTTCCTTTAATCAAGTTTGTGCGACAAAAAATAGCAAAGAAATTTAGTGATGGGACACGTCGCGACGCTTTGTTTTGTGTCCGACTTTTACCAGGTGCTTCAAAAGTTAATAGTATTTCAAGTAACATTATAGGTTATCGGACACTTCAGTTGTTATTTTGCACCGAAAATAAATGATATCATTAAATTTTTTGCAAGAAATTACTTTTTTTGTGAGAAAATCGAAAAATTTGATGTGCTGAAATCAAAATAAAGAAAAATTTCAGATTTTATGAATATTTTTCTTTCATTTTTTGGAACATAAAATAAATCTTAAATCACGGTGGCAAAATCCTTAAAATCAAATTTACTTTATCAAGTTCAAACTCATTTGAATTTTTTCAGGTCCCCGATTTAGGGGAGCGTGCTTTCCGTACCCAAAATTGGCCAATTCTCTTTTTTTGTCCTCCCTTATACTTTGTTAAGGTGGGTACGGAAAGCACCGCCCGTGCTTTCCGTACCCAAATTGGTCTGAATCGGAAAATATGTTGTGAAAAACGCAACGCCATGGTTATGCGTTCTTAGGGTGGTTGCAGGAATTTCACCGACTGGCACTGGAGCACAGTGATAGGCATAACTTATGCCGCATAAGTGGGTCAGTACAGGGAACTTATCTGCAAAACTAAACCCCTCAGTACGGAGGTCTTTGAGTTTTGTTGACGCGATCGGTATTGATCACAATAAAAAATCAATAATAAATGAACTTTATAGCGCCTTTCAGAGCCCGAAAGGTTGTTTTTTGCAGACTCAAATTGTGAGCCACTTGGAGGCTCCAAATTTTTTTTTCACGGTCAGAATCATTCTTTTTGAGAAAGTTTTACCCCATTAACTCAAAGAATCTGTACTGAGGGTTTCGTTTTGCAAATAAGTCTCCCGGTACTGACCCTACTTATGCGGTCTATCACTGTGCTCCAGTGCAATCGGTGGAATTCGTCAACCACCCTAATGACGCATAACCATGACGTTGCGTTTTTCACAACATATTTTCGATTCATACCAATTTGGGTACGCTAAGCACGCCCGTGCTTTCC
This sequence comes from Oikopleura vanhoeffeni, assembly GCA_004367855.1. Classification (NCBI taxonomy): domain Eukaryota; kingdom Metazoa; phylum Chordata; class Appendicularia; order Copelata; family Oikopleuridae; genus Oikopleura; species Oikopleura vanhoeffeni. Next base: position 21,070 of record SCLH01001442.1, read on the forward strand.
GTACCCAAATTGGTCGGAGTAAATAAAATAATGCAGACCAATTTTGGGTACGGAAAGCACGGGCGTGCTTAGCGTACCAAATGGGTACACTAGACACCGACTCGATTTAGGGTCCACAACATTGCTTATCTCAAGAACTAACAAAGTAGAGAAAAAATAATATTAGCCAAAAGATAGAGAATTTGCAAAAAATGCGATAATTTTTGAATAAAAAAATGTGATCAGAAAAAGTTAACTTATTAAACAGAGGGCTTCGCAAGTCACATTTGGCAGTATGGCCAGCGCTGAGTATGTGGGTTAATTTGGCGGTGGTAATCGCCAAATGGATGGCTTTTTGGAAGCCTGGTTAGGAGTGTATCAGTTAGAGAGCGATGACTGTTATAGAAAATTTTCACAGAAAATAGACATTTTTAGTTATCCAGAATGTTCACAAGAAATATTCAAAATTGATTATTAGCTGCTAAAACGTTTTTGAATTTCCGGTTTTTAACGGTAATTTAACAGTAATTATTGGGTTCGAAAATTAAAAAAAAAAAATTACCGGAAAAACATTAATCGAAAAAGCTCTGCATTGGCACTAGGCTGTTATCGGTTTTTTCCGACTTCCTCGATTGGGTCGATACGAAGTTATATTTGGATTAATTGAAGGGTGGCGAAAATTTTGAAATTTTCGAACATTTTTTCTTGATCTTTGAAAATTCTGAACAAAATGTACTTTTTTTCAATTTTTCATAACTATCATCGATTTCCAATGCTGAAAAACCGATAACAGCCTAAGTGGCACAGAAAATTTAAATTATGGCCCGATATTTCAAAAATATTGTATACACCTGTTTTAACTCTGATTTGAGGGTCCTAAAAACAGAGCTGAGTTTTTGATATAATGTTTCATGAATCTCGCATATTGCAAACAATCCCTTTATAATTTCATCGTCCATCAAATACATTTCAAAATTTAATCTTTGAATAATATTTTCTGTAAAATCTGAATCAGCGTCACTGAAAAACGGAACATTTTCAACCAAACTTTCACAGTTATGCGAAATCATCTCCGATCGTAGAATTGGGTTGAGCTCGGCTAAAACAGTTTTTTCGTTGAACATTTTTCCTTGATAACGATTTTCGTAATAATCGGTGATTCGGCGGCGTAGACGGAGAGGGAGTTTTCGGAAATGCATATATTGCTTTACTTATCGGAGATCAAAAAATTGAAATATTCTTATTCAAATCATGATAATTAGCTTTATTTTCAGCTGTGTATATACGGTGTGTATGATACGGTATATCTTTAGTTCATACGTGAAACAGATGACTCATTTAGAATCTCCAGTATAAAATTAAAACATACTCAAACGACCTTACAAAAAAAAATCTCGAAAAATAACAAATCACATATTATATGTCACATTAAAATGATTATAATAAATTGAAAGATTTCTATCCGCCAAAAATGTCGCCCATTTTGTGTAAAAAACTTGTTCTAAGTTATTTCTCTAGGACGTGATTTTACTGCATTGTTTTTTTTCTTTTAACACATTATCATATAGACAATTTGAAATAAGGAATTTCAAAAATAAAAAATCGCTTTTAATGTGTTTGAGCTATCTTGTAGAGATTTTTTTTTCTGGTCATTTTAAGACCGAGGATTTTTATTGTTCTTCAAAATTTTTTCAAAAAAGTCGATTTTTCGGTTAATTTTTCGTGATTTCACAGGTAGTCTAGAATCCAGTTCTAGCGAAGCCGTATGATGTGCTAGACGGCTGATTTTTTGGCCAGTGAAAATTAAGCGTTTTTGGTTAGCCATTTTTTGATTGAGGGTCGGCGACCAATATTTGACCTCTAATCACCGGTCAAAGTTTAAGGTCAATCTCAAGTTCATCGTATAGACTTGAAAGTACCTCCAAAAGAATCGGAAAGGCCAACTTTCTGATGAACGTATTAGCAACTATGGGTCAATAATGTACTGAAAGTTCGCTAGAGAGCAAAAACTTGTCAACACCCAAGGTCAACCTCAAGGTCAACCTCAAGCGAACTTTTTGCTCTCCAGCGACCTTTCAGTATATTATTGACCTATAGTTGCTAATACGTTTATCAAAAAGTCGACCCTTCCGATTCTTTTGGGGGTACTTTCAAGTCTATATGATCAACTTGAGATTGACTTTGAACTATTGACGGTTATTTTAGAGGTCAAATATTGGTCGCCGACCCTCAATCCAAAAAACGGCTAACGGAAAAACGCTTAATTTTCACTGACCAAAAAATCAGCTTTCTAGCACATCATACGGCTTTGCTAGAACTGAATTCCAGACTACCTGTTAAATCACGAAAAATTGACCGAAAAATCGATTTTTTTTGAAAAAATTTTTGAAGATCAAAAAAAATCCTACGTCTTAAAATGACCAAAAAAAATCTCTACATGATAGCTCAAACACATTTAAACTAATTTTTTATTTTTGAAATTTCTTATTTCAAATCGTCAATGACGATTCGTCATATCCCTTTATCACTTTTTGGTTAGAATGCGTAGCCACTACTTCTTTTAACGTGTGATTTAAACGTTGTGGCTAACGTGTAATTTTAACGTTGTGGCTACGCATTCTAATCAAAAAGTGATAGAGGGATATGGACCATATCATATGGTATACAATTTATACGGGATGTCCCATGTTTTGGGCCTCGTTTCCTTAATAGTACTAATTTACGGCACTCCGGTCAATGAAAATGTTTTTTGTTTTGTTAAAAACATGCTATAATAGCAATTTGTTTGTGCACAATTTGTTTGAGCACAATTTGTTTGTGCCTCATCACAGCGCTCGCTTGGTGAAATTATTCATATCGTTCCCTAACAAGCCAAAAAATGAGACATCCTGTACTTATCATGGATGAAATATTTGAAATTAATATACAATAGTATAAAAATATTATTTTTGGCCGATTTTTTCGCATAAAACAGACGTACTACAATTATGGTCAATAAGCACGAACAATTATTATACCATACTAATCGTGGAAGGTGTTCTGAGCGGTGAATGTTCGTGCGTAGGTCAGAGTCATTTAAGGAGGTAGCAGTCGTAAAAATTTACATTTGTACTTCACTTTATAAAAATACAAAACTGTTTTGGAACTTTTAAGAATAGCCATTTGGTAGACCTATTTTTAATCTACAAAAATAATTAATCAGAATAATTATTGCTCAACCCTGGTGACCATCATGCAGCAAGTTCTAGAACACCTAATCGAAATTGCAAAGTTATACTCCTCCTAGAGCTTGCATACGATTCCACTCAAACTTGGCATTAACCACGGAAACCCTTATGATTGTAATTTGATCAATTGGATTTTTAAAAATCAGATTAGTATTTTCTAGAACTGCTAAAACCGCTTAATTTCAAGGTTTTCGCTATTCAAAGTTCTACTCCTCCTAGGTTACATTTCAGAATGCAGTTTAAATTTGGGAAAAGAAGGAAAAATATGTTTCTGGTATTTTGATGAACGAAAATTTTAAAATGTTTTGGTCAATTCTAGAGAATCGCATTTTAGTGAACCGGAAGTGAAAGCTCGAAAATAAAAGTCGTCGGATTTAGTCGAAAATACCATCAAATTAAAGCTTGAGTGATGCCGAGAAAAAAAATCTGCAAACAGCTTTTTAATATTTTGGTTTCAAAATAAGGTTTCAATGGTTTCAGAAAAATTACTCGCATGGAAAATTGAAATTACTCAAAATGAAAATTTTCGAACTTTTTTTGAATTTTTTTTTGTTTTCTTCAATAAGTTTATGCTTTCTAAGTGTTTCCTAGCAATGTCATGCTATTTTTACACCTCAAAGTACCCCACAATAGTAACGACCGCTACCCCTTAAGGGGATTGTGGAGGCAGTAGTTATTTTTCGACCACGGTCGCAAATTCGGTATTTTTTCAATTGCACCTGACCATCCAGCACCTCGGGAATCGTTTGCAATTAAAAAAAAACACCAAATTATTTCTGGATATTTTTTTCTAGAACATTGAAATCGCCTTTTGCTACTGAATGGCGATAATGACAATGCCGAAATCACATGACAGATGATCAAAAACAAAATAACCCATAAGTGATCAATTTTCACGTAGAATTTTCAGACCAAAATAAAATTTGAAACTTTTGACCAATATTCTAGAAAATTTTCAAAAAATATCATTTCGGACTTGCATGAAACTGGAAAACAATTCTAGATATGGTATCATTTCAGAATACAAAAAATCAACTCGCAAGAAAAAGTTATT
>SCLH01001442.1:37839-50868 GCA_004367855.1 Oikopleura vanhoeffeni
ATTTTTGTTTTCGTTTTTTAGCTTTTTTGGCCGTCAAAAGCAAAAATTTGAAAACTTTTTTTGTAAGAAGATGTTTGTATTAGCCTGACACAAAAAAAACTCAAAAAATGATGTAAATTGACTGAGAAATAGTTTATTAGTGTTTCTTGGGGACGCTTATGGGGGTAAGTTGGACTCAACTAGCACGCCTAAAGTCAACCAAGGATTGTTTGTTTGCCAAGAAGCAACGGGGGTTTGAGAGTCAGAATTGTCAAAAACTGTTTATAATTATTTGATGAATAAACAAGGCGGTGAATCAAAAAAAGCGGCAAATCAAAAAAGAGAGCAAACTCTTGTGACAAATTTTTTCGATCAAATTTATTGAATATGTTTTCAACAAATGAATACAGCGGGGTGCGGCGTAAAGTTATACGCGTATAGNACAGAGCCATATTAACAGCTGTAAAACAGAAAACATACAAAACTAAGATCCCTTTTTCACTATTCATATTTAATGCGTTTATCACTTATGGTAATATTTAAAACGAAATTGTTTGATGCCCAACGTAACGTCCACGTTAACATAATTACGTGTCAGAAACGATTATAATGGCGATAACAGTTTTCGTGACATTTTGTTATGACAAAAAAATAGTATAAAGCTAAATATGCAGTATATTATATGCTTCAATTTGTAAAACGGCTACCAAAAAATATTTGATACGTATAAATACAATATTTGCTAAATTATGCCAATTTTTTAATATATTGCTTATCCTCATTTATTTTTGACATAAATTGTTATGGTGTTTACAATCACGCGTTTTTCGCAAAAATAAAACATACAGAATTTATATATTTCTTTATGCACCAGGTTAACATACAGTATGAGTTTTTTTACTTGCGAAATGAAAATTGTCATTTAGGTGATTACGGCCAATGAAAAATGATAACTAGGTGGATTATATTTTCAAACCCTTCACATCGGCTATAGCGTGGCTTTCAAAATAAAATTCACCTATTCACGATTTTTAATTGGCCGTAATTACCTAAATGACAATTTTCATTTCGCGAGTAAAAAAAACACATATTGTACAGTGCACCAGGTTAACAGTCCAAAATATCATATTACAATCTACTTCACTAGGCCATCTTAGCCATTCACTGCAACCATTTTGTGTCTTAAAAAGAAATATTTTTTCTTTGACTACTGTACCACGTCCTTACAAGAAAATAAAAACCTACATTATGAAAATATTTAACATTTGTTTGCTGTTAATAATCCTTAATTTTGGCTTAATTAACAGGCATATTTTTATACTTCATGGCGAAAATAGTTTGAAATTTTTTAGAGTATAATAAAGATTTCATATTGAAATACTAACATCGATTTGCAATTTTGCTGATTAACAATACATATTTTTCTAATAATACATACGTAATAAAAAACAACGGGAAAAATACATTTATCAAATTTATTTTATATATAAAAATAAATTCCGTTTATTAAATTTGCAAATTATCAAAACTAAATTCTATCACACAAATATATTTACACTGAAAGGATTTTTTAAATTTTCTTTTTTTTAGCAGCTATTGAATATTCTCACCACATTGAAAAATCAAATGAACTGTTTGCTTCAACCCAATGCGACTCTTGATTATTAATCGGTATCTCCATGAACATTGAAAATAACACATTTGAGTTTTCTAGCCCAAAAAAACGTTTCAGCCGCAATATTGGACCCATAAAAGTGCCATTCACTGAATAATTTGGATCCCCGGGTATACCCTTGTATACCATGGGCGACGCCACCCGAGGTAACTGCAGAGTAAAACTTTCGAAATCATAACCTTCTTTGGCCAAGGTCTCCCAAATCGCTGACCGTGATTCTGAAAAAATTGGTTAAATTACTTTTGGTATCTTGAACTTGCTCTAGTACCTTTTATTTCATCAACGCGTGAAATCAAATTATTAGCTACCCCTTATAAGGACGTTAACTTCAATTAACAATTTAATTCGTAATTTTCCGTGAAAGTCAAGTTTTTCTCAATTAAAATAACTCTCCCCTTTTGTTTATCCCCTAGTTTTGTCGTTTTTCTTTACATAAAGTCTAGTATTTAGATCGAATATACTAATAAGAGTAACTTTTTATATTTCAAAAATATAAAAAATCTGAGATATTTTTTTTTCTATTTCAAAAATAAAAGGCGATCAGGTAATAATTACCTTTTGAATAATTGATCATCCTTGAATAATCCGCCCAATTATACTTCTTTGCGGGAATTCTTGATATTCGCCCCAGTCTCGACCCGCTTACTGCACGGTCCAATGAAATACGTAGTCTTTCGTATCCGACAGTGTTTAATGGACATCTAACAAAATTTCCTTGATCTTTAGGACATATTGCCAATTTGCAGCACAATCGTCCTTTTGAGTTATCATAAAAACTCTTCAAAGACTCTGATCTACTTTTACCAGCCATTGTCGGAACTAATCTCGTATTATCATCACAATATACGGACAAATAAGGCTCCTGGCTGTGTGCCTCCAAAGCCGATTTTGATCTAAGCCGTAACTTTTTGGCATAATCTTTTGCATCTCGCAAAAACCCATCATTGATATATTGCATGGTGACCTCTGAATGAAGTTTCTCATAGTTCTCCAGCATTATACTAAATAAGTCTGTTATTTATTAAAACGTAGTGTATTTAACTAATTATATAATAAATATAAAAAAATCATTGAAAAGCAACACGTGATCTATATTTTTAGGGTTTGATTCTAGATTGAAAAAACTAAATTGACTTTCACAGGAACAATTTACGCTAATATCTCTCTTTTTTATTAAATTTTAACAAAAAAATTGAAAAAATTTTAATAAATTATGAGATCTGAAGGATCTTATTCTGGTTTGTTTTCAGAAATTTTCGCTTCGAATAAATAATAATACGATTATTTCAGTGTATCCTAATGCTAAGGAATTATTATTTTTGGATAAAAATGAGTAAAATGAATAATGTCCTTGCTCGACAATCAAGGTTCTAATACTCACAGTCTGCTAGACACCTCGTAGGCTGCAAATTCTCCAACCAGGATTTTTTTGTAGTCCTCCGTGGTGACTTCACAGTGATATTGGCCTGTAAAGTACAGCATTGCCAAATTGTTCAGTTTTGCAAATTTGTCCAGGGTATTTTCTGGATCATTGAAATCCAAAATGAATCGATCGTCCTTGTGCACAGCCTTTAACCCAACACGGTTGAGCATAAATCGCACAGTTGATTCGTTCCGTGATACATTTGCCTATTAAAAATAGATTTTATTCACTTTAATCAACAAATATCTCAAAGTAATTTAGGGGTTATATCAATAGCTGTTATTTAATTCAATTTTTCTCGAATAAAAAGTATCATAAACTATAACTATTACTTTTTCAGGGGAGATTTCTCGTTAGTATTTTTCGAATGTTTCTTTTGTAAAACCGATGGTTTTCAAGTCAGATGTTCGCTTTATCCGCGAAACACACATTTCTCCCTTTATAAAGATATTTTTAATTAGTGGTATGATATCGATTAAAATCTGACATAGTGTCAAGATATGTAACTGGCAATAATTATTTAACCAGGACTCAGTTATAACATTGTATAAGTAAAAATCTAAATTTTTTCAAACCTTTTCGCTATGATTACCACGTCCGGTGTTAATTATGACACTTGTCCCTAATTCTCCATCAGACAACCCACTCACTAAAGGCACTGTCCTAGGCATTGCACGTGACAAATAATCCTTGAAAACCCAAACCGATTTTCCATTAATCTAAATTAGTAAATTTTATTAATTAAATACATTATATATTTTTTTTAAAAATGATCCCTCGATGGTTGAATTAAGTGGGAGGAACGGGTGACTCTTCATTTTTTTATCAGATAGGAGTCCTTGTTTTTCGCACTTTTTCAATAAGGTCGAAACCATTTTTTGAAAAAATAATAAAAATTTTTTCGAGTAAAAACCTACTCACTTTTTTCAAAACACCAGATGTCTTTATAAATAAAAACATAGCACTGAAAGCTCCAAGCCATAACGATACGTGTGTACTTTCGTGTGTGTCAAAGAAGCAATTCCTAGTTATACACCGGTCACACTCTGCCAGACATAGCATTGATAGCGTCCCACCCCCCATACTGCATAATCTTTCACGGTCATTATGTTGAAGCAAAATTGACAGTAAGACAAAGTCATACTTGGTGGGCTCATTACGCAAAACTAACCACTCAGCGCGCCTTAACACTGTCGGTTTTGGGTCAAACTTAAACCTAACTGGTGAACCCTTGTGTAGTCTAAGTGGGGGGTCGACTTTTGTTAACGTCGTTGTTAGGCAATCGAAATGCCCTAATGTAGTCTGTAAGGCTGGTGGTAAAACATATAAACATTCCAACGGTCGGGGAACATTTGGTAAACTTATCCCTGTTTTTCTATCAACCATGAAATAATCCTCAGTAGGATGATAAATCGTCATTACTTTTTTAACGGCCTTTGAACATTTCAATTTTGGATCATATTTCATACCATACACAGTTTCCTCTGATGTATCTGGCCTAAGAAACACTAAGCGTCCTAACCAGTGTACTCAAAGCCAATATTAAAATTATAATTTATTCTCTCTTTTTTCTACAAAAAGATTCTTTAATAAGAAATTATCACTCAAAAATAAGTTGCATTTATTTAATATTTTTTCAAGGGAAAATTTTGGCTATGTTAAGCATTTTTACTATTTAATTACATGTAAAAATAGTGATATTTTTATTATTTTTATGTCACTCAATTATAAAAGGTAATAAATTGCAAAATGATAGTTTTATTTACTGAAAATATTCAGTACTGACTAACTCTCCAACGCAAAAAGTAATAAAAAAACTAATTATACGTATAACAAATTCTATTCACTGAAATACCCAAGAAATTGTTCATTTTTTGGTAAACCATAATATATAAGAGCGAATATTATGCGCACATTTTTCGTGAATTTTAAATAAAACTAGGTAAGATATAACTATCAAATTCTGAAACTTAGTGATTGTAGCGCATTTTGAGCACACTGGTTAACTGATCATGCATAAAAAATCATTATTGTTTCTGCTTGGTCCTAATCACGTGCTGAAATGTGTTATAACAATCTCAATGTTATTTTAGGGTAAGTTTTATCAAACTAAATAATTTAAACCGATTTTTTATTGGTTATAAATTGAAATCCTGGGGAGCGCTCCATGGATGGATTTTTTTGTAGCCCCACATTGCCAGTGTGGGACAGTAAGTCTAAAATAAACAAAAAATAAATAGTTATAAAAACTATGACTTACTAAAAAAAAATTGATCCCTGGGTGCTCCCCTGAGCTTTTTTCAATTTACTCTCTCAAAGATGGTCATTATTTTATGAATAATTCGAAAAAATTAAATTTACGTTTAAATTTACCTAGGCATCAATGACATATCTAAACCGGGATCCGCTGGGCCATATTTCTCTACATTTTCGGCAATTTCAATGCTACAAATTTCCATCTCGGTTTCTGAACTGGTATCTATTGAATCCATTGATTCGTAACCAAGTCTTTCCTCACGCAGAGGATTAGTTAAAGGTGTTCTCGAAAGTTTTTTCCGCATCTCAGTGGGATTTTCTGGAGCCTTTTTTTCCAAAGCGTAAATATTCAGAAATGCATTTTCTTTACTATGCAGATGAATCTGAATCTCGTCCAACAAATCTGTCACCCGCGTGACCAAAACAATCTCATCGAGGCTCCCCCAAGTGGGAACCGTTACCAACCAATTTGGTGTCATATTACAAAAAAATGTAAACCTGAAAATTGGGTTTAATAAATTTATTAACTCATAGTTTAACACTGGGTTTTATTATTATAGGTCATGGTACTTTTTCCTAAAATATCAATTTGTTAGAAGCTGGTCCCCAAGTATATCAGAAACGTAAATTGTCGTTCAGCAATATAACTCATTTTTTTTTTGTGAAAAACTCATGCAAAATTAAATTAAGCATAACGATAATTCTTACTCAAAATAAATTAAAATTATAGATATGTAATTAATTAATTGGTTTTCTACAGTGTCCTTATAAACCGCGAATTATTTATTTCTTACCTTGTCATGAAATTTAGGAAACATATCTTATTATGGAATGAATAATCAGCAAACAAATTATTCGTAACTTCAAGGTACTCCTCGGCCACGCTTTTCAGTTTTTCCGGTAACAATAATTTCCATTGGCCAACATTTTTGGCAAACTCGAATCTAAATTTTGGCAGAAAAAATAATTTGCCAAAATCAGCCATGATCGCTAATGCCCTGTCCATTGCTAAAATCTCCTCGGAAAACGGCTTTTCGGGGCCTACTTGGTCGAAACTCTCCGAGCCAAATGTCATTTCAGTTGGACAGATAATTTCGATTATCTCAGCGGGAATTGCCATTTGCGTTGGAATTTCTTCATCCATAATTAAATCCAAAATGAAATTCGTTTCTCCGTCGGGCTCACTGGTCAAAATCTCGACAGAACTTAAATCCACAGAGTCGGTATCGTCCGCAGACATCAAATCACATATTCTCGAGTTTTCAACTTCGACATCGATCACCCCCTTAAGTTCCAAATATTCGCCAATGAGCTTACTGACCTAAAAACTAATGTAAATTTTTCTTTATAAACTTTTCTTTTCACTGATAAAATCAAAATTCAGTACTAGTTAAGACCCCTGAATGAAAACTCTAGGGAAATCTGTGCTAAAAAATGGATCATAAGGACGCCTCTGGTCATACTTCAAAAATATTAAATAATCATTTTTTCTGACCTTGTCTCACACTTAAATAATGAAATTTAACTTAAAATATGGCTTTGTATTTGTTTTAAAAATTTTTAGGCAAAATATTATAAACTAACCCTTAGGTTCTCCATTGCTAGTCTTAATTCCCCGGTTTTTTCATCATTATTTTTCTTTGCATTTTCAACTTTCTTTACTGCCTCATCGATTAATTTCCCCAGATTGTCCAATCGTAATTTCAATTCGCCTATCATCGGGCTGAAATAATTAAGTAATAATGACTTTATCTTAATTCTTAATCTTATAAATTAAAAGCCTATAAATGTGTTATGAAATAAACACGAGAAGTATTATTCTTCTGTTTATATAATATTTTCATAGTAGATAATCCTGGGATATAAAAAAATAATTCCACATAATATTAAATTAACTGTCATTTTTTGTATTTTGAAAATGTGAAAAAATTCGATTATTTCAGAGTGAAATTTTTTCTTTCAAAATCAACGTCCATGACAGTATAAGCATATATCGGGCTTATCACTCTAAGTATGCAATGTATATGTCTAAACTGATTTTAATTTTTAGTAGTTCAATATTTTCGAAAAATAAAATTGAAAAATCGTCAAAAATGATATTTTTCTCTTTTCATTTCTCCGCGTGTAATTGTTCATTACACTGTATTAGCACTAATTACCTGAATAAGTTTCAGTCAGGCCGTCTTTTTACTATCTTCTGAGATCCAATAAATTGCGCTGTGCTGCCTACTTAATAAAAATTTAAAATGAGGCAAAACGAGAAAATTTCGAAAAATATTTTTGTGTCAAATTCTAGAAACATCGTGATTTTCCACGAAAAACTATGAAGAATTATGACACAACAACCGCTCAGGTGTTGTAGTCTATCTTTTTTAACCGTTGGCCACTATTTTTCATTTTCAGACATGTTATAATGAAAATAACTGTTTATCGATGAAATTTACTGACTGAGGGTTAATAAATTATGACTAAATCAGTCTTATTTAATAACAAAAATTAATATGTTCTTACAAGGACAATACATTTCTGATTGCTCACACCTATGTCACTAAGTGACACCTGTCTAATCAGTGATACATAATTAAAATAATTAATCACCTTATCAGTTAATATAAGAAAATTTGTAATTTATGGATTTCGAAAAACTTCTTAAGTAATTAAGGACCAATCACTGAGAAACTCAGATTTGGGATATTAAGTGGTATACGTGTATGTCACTCTAACCAAATTTCTATTTTTTTTCGGTGATCCCGCAAAATTCAGTATGATAAATGAGAGCAATTAAAATCTGCAAAGAATTGCCGCTGTTATCATACGCGAATTTTCCGTCCTTGGCGCAATAATCAGAATTCAGCTTTGTCCAACCGAACCAAAAACCGACCTAGAGGCCTGCCGAGTTCCAAATGATATTGGTTCTGCACGGAATGCATAAGACATAGACGAGTGCATGGAGTGGTACAATGAATGATCAATGACAATGTCCGAATACATCATTTCAACTTCATTATGTGACCTTCCTCCGGGAAACTCCTGCACTCCTCTGTTCTTATTATATTTTTTAATAACCTGAAAATGCACTTGAGAGTAAATTATCTCGCATTTTTCAGGTTTTTAAAATCATATTAATCTCTGTAATAAAAGAGTATGTTTTAAAATGAAAAAAAACTGCCAACCCTTTTTGAATTTCGGCATTGCGTATTTATAATCGTCCAAAAAAGTTGTGAGTGTTAAAATTTAGAGCGCCACTTCAAAATAATTAGTGGTAAACAAAAATAGAAGAAATTTCTCTTCATAAAAAAATGGCGAGGAAGTGACTCATTCCTCTTAGGAACCTTCGCAAAATATTTGTCATAGATTACTTTTTTAATTCTCCAACCTAATCATTTATTGTTACCGACTAATCAGAGGGCAGGGATTTCATCTCTGAAATTGTGAGTTATCGATTGGCAGTCCATTTTTAGATATCTCCGACAAAACACACTTTTGAGCAATGACGACGGGAGAGACATAATTAGAAATAAAGAAAATTGAAAAAAACACAAGTATATTTTAAGGCATGCTTTTAAATATATTAGTGGTCGATTATTTGGAGAGAATTACACTGAAGGAATCGGGCTTGAAACGTATCACAGGCGTAGGCTACGCCGCGTAGCTAGAACTTATCAGTAAATAATATGCACGCTCGAGAGGCAAATCAGCAACGACCAATTTTGTCTCTTAAATATTGCTCATAAATTATATTTAAAATATTTACCTTTTTCAAAAATTTTGAATAACTTTTGGAATTATCAAATAAATATAAAGGAAGTGTGACAAAACTGACCTTACAGTCGCGTCCTTGATTTTTCGATTCTCTTACTATCGCTCTCAATTTCATCGTGACATTTTTGAAAAACAGTTGTCGTGGCAGATATGTTCGTCTTCGCAAACATGGTTTTTATCGATAAAATTCTTAGTCAGATTATCAAACTAAAAAAAATGTTTGATAACTGGCTGAAAAATCAAAAATTACCGATCCAATTTTGATGACTGTTTTTTAAAAGCATGATACCCGCAGCGGGTAACCCGCTGCGTGATATTTTAGCAAAAAACTTTGAGCATATATTGAATTGGAGTCGAAAGTTTCGACTCGAAACGTCTAGATATATGAAAGACTTTGATTTAAATAACAAAAAATTTTTGTCATCAGGCAAACATACTATTTGACACATCGATCAATTGCTTCACAATTTTCTATTTGTCTGAATCACACCAAAAACTATTTTTTTGAAGAAGGGTAGATGACCATGAATAAAGCTAAAAAAATTAGTTCTTTGATTTTAGATCTTATATCCCTTTAACACCTTTTGGATGATTTGAGAGATGTAGGCTGAAAAGAAGAGAAAGCGGCCTCATGAGTGGCTAGAAGGGGTCTCAGGAGTGTTAGGATTGGCTCCCCCAACCTACATCTCTCAAATCATCCAAAAGGTGTTAAAGGGATATAATATATTCTTATTCAGAGAAAAACATATTGGTTGACCATAATTGGCTGGTTTGCTAAATAAGCGTTATTTATTAAAAATATAGCAAATTTCTCGTTGGTTTTCAAAAATATCGTGAATATTTTACGAATTATTTTGAGGCTCAAAAACAATCTAAATTTTATTTTGATGATTTTTTCCAAAAATAAATGAACAATTTAAAATGAACTGATCGTGTTCGTATCTCTCAAACTTCGTTATTTTTAACGTTCTAGAAACACTTGCCTTGCTATTGATCAGATATGCCGAATCATATGCGGAATACAAATACAATACTGATAGGGGAAGCCGTTTTGAGCGGTGAGAAAAAGCTCTTTTTTTGTATTAAATTACTCTTACCTACGCATGACTCAAAACGGTTTCCACGATGAGTATTGTACAAAAACGGATTTCAATTTTTTAGACCGAAGTGCAATTTTTTGAGTACAAACTAAACTCGGGGCTTTGACACAGCTGCTATGATTTCTTGGGTGGATACAATCTAAAAATAATTTTCTACCTTAACTTTCTTTTTGAATTTCATAAGAAATTCTTTGGAAAATTTTTTTACTTAATTATAAAATTTGGAATCTACATACAGGGGGGAGGCAATATCGCCGAATGTACTGAAGTTGCCGAATTTAACTTACGCAATATCACGATTTTTAGCTAAAATAATTCCTGTTCCCATATCGCCGAAAGTGCCCGATATATATCGCCGAATTTGTCGAAATCGCCGATTTTTTTGAGGTTTATATCTAAAATTACTTTTTGTGCGTCACTTCCAGGATTGAATTTCCCAAATTTACTCTCATGAACTTATATTTGAGGCACAAATTATATTCGTTTTTGCTATATTAAAAAAGTATTTTTACAACGTTTCGAATTTATTATTCATCTTCAAGTAATGAGTGAAAACAGAAATATTTTTCAGACCGAAAAGTTGAATATTTGATTGCGTTAGATGGAGTATGAATTCTACGCATTTTGGTGATTCACGTCATTTCAAACTAATCGTTAAGGGGTATGCACTCTGATAAATAAAGACCTTAGAGGCCATTAAACATGCTCAAATTTGATACAGGGTCAATAATAAGTGTACCACGAACCAAACCAAAAATGAACAAAATTTTTTTTTTCGAAATTTTCTGTATTGTTTGAGAGTACTTAACCAGAAACGAGAATCTTGCCTGACTACCCAAAAGCTATCTTAAGGCTTACTTTGAGCGCTATCACCTGGGAAACTGGGAAAATATATAATCCAATTGACTTTTTGTCCTCGATTGAGATCAAGGATAAAATAAAGTGACAGCACCGTAACATTTTTCAAAATTTCGAGTTTGAAACGGTAGATTAACTGCGAGAGAAAAGAGAGGTTCACTCACCCTTTATTTCTTGAAAAAGCATACATTTTTTACAATTACATTAAGTTACAAATTTAGGAGAAAAACGTAAGCTCTTGAAAGCTGGTCTTCAAATTTTGGAAATATGATATCTTGATCGCTTACAAAATAAGTTATTTAGATCGCGCGCGTCAAAATATATGCAGTAAAATGTAAAAAATATTGCTAATCAGCTGAAAATCAAATCAGTACCCACCTTATGTTCGTATATTTGATCGAATTTGTCTTGTCGGCTTCTATGTTGGGTTAAATTGCCGTTCATTTATTTCGAAAAATAATTTTTTTAGAATAATATTTTTTTTTCATCTTTTGAGTTTCATAAAATCACTTCGTGAATAAATTATGCTTACGTATAGAGACTGCACAGTAAAATAAACTATATTCAAACGAAATCAATACTTTCCATATAAATTTGCTTCCTCAGAATTTTGATTCATGTTATCTGTTCACACAATTAATTTTTTAGAAATTTGACGAAAATCCAAAAAAAAAGTAGGAAAAATAACTTTCTTCGAACGGCTCCTCGTATAAAATTTTCAACTATATTTTTGAATAAATTGCAAACTCTATGGACTATTTGGATAAGGTCTGTGGACGGCCGTTTTGGCTCCCGAATTTTTTTTTTGCCTTTAGATAGTCAAATGGTGTGAGGGGGTTAAAGTATTTTTTTAAATGAAGTTCAAAATATCGTTTTGGACATAAGCCAAATTATCTCATCACGGTTTTACTGGCCTTTCTTTTTGAGCCTTACTTGTTCGAAGCCTTTTTTTTTGGAATATTTTTCGAAAATGGACCAAAAAAATTATATTCGAAGTTGTAGCTGTCAATTGCCAAATTAAGCCTGTGATTCATCTCTGATATATGTTTTGAGGAGTACACGAATAAACATTTGAGCAATTTTGCAAATATATCCTCGGAGGAGATAGATTTTTTGGAAGCTCTGAAATTGAAAAAATCGTTTTTGTTCAGTTGGCGTTCTAGAATTGGTTCAGTCACCGGGATCAAAAAAGCCTGGGGATTAAGGTTGACATACTTACCGTTACGTTATCTGTGAATTTGAACTCAATTTTGATAACCGTCTGGGAGGAGATAGATTTTGCAGTTTGGATTGTCACCTTGTGTACAGATACTGTAACTTATTGGTGTAATGGGTCAAAATTAATTTTGAATGTATTTTTTCGCAAGATTAAGGATAGATCTACAAATTTCGGTTTTTGTCATGAACTGTTAGTTTTCAGTTTATTTAACCGAGAAAATGTCAAAATCAGAGTCCCATACGGTATTGGGCCAATACCCCCTTAAACTTCTGATAAATTTGAAAAATTTTTGAATATGACGTTCATTTCCAACGCCTACGCGTTTTTCATTTTTTGACCGAAAAAATATATTCTTGTTCCCATATCGCCGAAAGTGCCCAATATCGCCGAATGTGCCAATATCGCCAAATTTTTTGTCAAAAAACTTTCGGCGATATTGGGCCTCTCTCTGTAGTTCACACTGTGAGCTTCGTACATCGTCAAATGTCCCCCCTGGTTAAAATGTAATCATTGTAAACCATACTACATATCGTTAAAAGATAGTACTGATTCAATGATAGTGATTCAACGTAAAATGTGCTAAATGTGAATACTGATAAGTGACTAATCTCTCTTCAAATATTTTCAATTATTCATCAAATTCACTCTATATAAATTTTGACCTTCGCTCAAAAATATTTTAAACGCTTTAAAAGATTTAATTAAACAAAATGTATAAAAACAAACAGAGAGAAAACGGAAATATAGTAAAAAGTAA
>SCLH01001442.1:54065-68660 GCA_004367855.1 Oikopleura vanhoeffeni
AAATTCGCTGAATATTATTTTAAGCTAGTAGAAAATGTATGTTAATAATGAAACTTTACTTATATGGCTCGATTTATAAGAATGGTCACTAGTTGCCGGAAATCGAGTCTGGGTACAGATTCATGTCTAAAGTCTACGAGTTAAGCTTTCTGTTAAAAACATTCAAAGTAGAGCCACAATTGTTGTTCTGGTGTCTTGGCGGAACTTTTTTACATGCTCATAAGGGTTAAACAGCCCAAAGATGCAAAAATAATCAATTATATTTGAACAAAATTTGCATTTTTTTGAAAAAATCTTTTTTTTTAAATTATAGGACCAGTAACGCACCAGTGGTTACATTTTTGCCAAAATTTCGTTAAAATATAATAGCGTATTTAAAAGTGTTTCGTCTCTGAAATGAAAATTATGAGGATTTTAATTTTCAGGAATTTATCTCAGGTTTCACATTTCTGAAATTTGAATGAATCATAGTTTGTTTGGTTCTGAACTTTTGTTAAAGAGTTAGGGTTTCTAAGAAGTCTGAAATCGAAAATACTACTAGAAACTGGTAGAAACTCAAATTTCCGCTTAAAGCTTAAGGGGGGGAGCTTAAGGTGTTAATGATTTTTGGGATTTCAGAGGGTTCGTACGGTTAGACAAATGCAGACTGGACATTTTTGAAGCATACATTAGGAAGATAAATTTTTGATCTCACGATTCGATTAGACAGTTTAGTACCACTCCCATCAACCATCTGATTAACCGCGGTTAAATCCGAGTCCCTCAGCTTTTTTCAAAGAAACAAGGATCCTAGAGCTTATATCGGAAAGTTTTGAGATTTGGTGAGAAGCCGGAAAATTGTCTTAATTTTAGTGTATAGGAGCTGTTTTTTTCGATTTTTGCCTCAGGGGTCAGCAATCTGGTTGAATGTGCCGAAAAAGGGTGTTTTCGACGTTTTGATAANACAACATAAAAAATGGAAAATTGCCGAAAGAAGTCACAAACTGTGGCAAATCGATCAGACACGGTTCGCTCATATACAAATTTTGTAACGTAAAACCCAAATTCGAATTACCAAGGATAGAATTAAAACTAAAATGTAATTCGTCACAGTCGTCTTACACTGGACCTTTGCAATAATTTCTTGTTATTACTTTATAATCTCAAGCAAAGGGGTTTCTTTAGGCAAAAATGGACATTTGAATAGCTGATTTAGTCTTTTTATCGGCCAAGACAATAGAAGCAACTCAAAATTCTGATGATTAGTTCGTAATCTCTGGTAGGATCTTATTTATCAAATTTTTCTATAATAGCATTCTTAACCAACCGGTTTTTCTTCATATCTAAAAACATTTCAAACTTGCTCATAATCTGTGAAATTCAAAGCGGGAAAATTTTTTTTGCATTTTGTTCGATTTATCTTGAACTAAAATGTAACAAAGATGGCGAAAAAGGACTTTTTCTGCTATTTTAGTCACGGAAAGTCGTATTTTTCACATAGTTACATGGCCAACTCTGTTTTGTATTGCACTTTTAGCTTTTTGAGTAATTTTCAATGAAAATTCATTTCTCGAGTTAACGATTATGTTTTAAACTTCCCAGGATACGATTTGAAATATTAGTTTTTTGACATTTACATGTCATCGTAATGACATTTTCAGATGTACAAAATTGATTCGTCAGTTTAAATTATTTCTGAAACGGTATTATAAACTATGACCAAATATTAAACCGGTTGGAGCGCCTTAGAGCAGAACACAATTTTATATTTCGAACTCAGAAAAATTTTTAAAATTTTTTTGAAAATTTTAAATATTTTTACGATTTTTTGAATTTGTAAATAACTAAAACGGCGTCAAATCATAAATCAGTATCCATCTTTTTTAGTTAAAAATACGACTTGCCTATTAGAACCGATTATCCCTTTATTGCCATCTCAAAAGATTTTGGTCCCTCAAACACGGGGCCCTGGTGAGAAAACGCCGCGTCATTGAAACGAGTCAATCCGATTTCAATTTAAGATAACTCAACTGAGCACAATATCAATCATATAAACATTACAATTGTTTTATAGGACATTTTTTTTTTTAATTTTTTTCTAAGATACTGGAAATTGTTTAATTATAAGTTTTTGTTGAAAATTATTCACTAGATATTTGTGCACAGTTATGAGCATCAAGAGCCTAATCGGGCTAGTCGTTTTTTAAAACCACGTTGTTTTCTCACTCCTTGTGTTTTTGAGGTATCAATCTTTGGGAGAGAGCAATAAAATGGATTTATACTCAAAATAAGCTTATTTCAAATGTTGATGAAATTAATTTTCTTGATCTACCGTCTACCATTAATGATAAAACTCTTTAAATTCGGAAATTTAGAAAAAACCAATAATACGGTCATATTTAACTACTGAACACGTGTCATGAGTAAAAAGTACTTAAGGCCGGAATTCAGACTTAACCTACTCGAGAACTTGATGCGAGCAGTTCTATGGAAAAACTTCGTTAAACTCTCGAAGGCTCAAGGTCTATAGTCGAATTCTTATCCGGCCCGCTTTGATAAATGTAGAATTAAATATTTTAAATAAAACTCAGTGAAAAAACCAGAGAGAAAAGCTACAGGTTCACATATTTGCCTGGGATATTCATCAACCAAAAAATAGAACACAGTATTGCTGAAACTAACGAGAAATGTCCTAACGTTATTCCAGAGTTTCGGGTCAACGTTGCCTACCGGAGATAAGGAAGCAAACTTTTTTCGTTTTAAGCAAAACCTGTAACCGACAAATTCGAGAAATGGTGCCTTGTATACGAAACAAATTCCGAACGTGCTTATTTGAATTGGCCTTTTCAAGAAAATTTCGTTGCTGTGATAACATTCTCGTCAAATTTTATATTTAAAAAATATCGAATTCACGTTTTTGTTGTAAATTTCCGCTCGATCATAAATGTCATTTTATTATGAAAAAATGTTTTACAGCTAGAAAGGTATATCTAGCGTGTCCACCATCATTTTTGGCAAAAATCGACTACTTAGGGGTGATTTCCAGATATACTGGTTTGTGTGTGAAAATTTTAATTGCGCGTCTTTTGGTATGAAATTTTTCAAGAATAACCGAAAAATAACCGCTGTGGCATTTTTTTTTAATAATTTATACTGAAATACGGAAATCGCTAATATTTTGATCAGGACAAACAATTTTTTTTTCATAATTTTTTTTATTCATTCTTGACTTATAATATTCACCTCCAAGAGTTTCAGAAAAAGTCAACCCATTATTTCTATAAGTCAAATAATGGTGGGGCGGACACGCTAGGTATATTTATATCCCTTTAATTCACTTTTGCGCAGAACTGCGTAGCCAATACTCTTTTTAACTGTGATTTTTAAACGTTGTGGCTACGCATTCTAAGCAAAGTGTAATAAAGGATATGAATATGCGATTTTTGGGCGTTTACTATTTCGGTGCTTCACTGCAACCCTTTTGAATTTCGGCATTGCGTATTATATCGTCCAAAAAGTTGTGAGTGTTTAATTAGAGCTCACTTTCAAATAATTAGTGGTAAACATAGAGCAATTCTCTTCATAAAAAATGCGAGGAAGTGATCATCCTCTTAGGAACCTTCGCAATATGTTCTAGATTACTTTTTAATTCTCCACTAGTCATTTATTGTTACGGACTAATCGGGCAGGGTTTCATCTCTGCATTGTGAGTTATGATTGGCAGTCGAATTTTTGATATCTCCGGACAAAAACACTTCGTGAGCAATGGGAGCGAGAGAACAAGTAGTAGAAATAAAGAAAATGAAAAAAAACACAAAGTATATTCTTAGGCAAGCTTTTAAATTATATTAGTGGTCGAGTATGTTTGGAGAGAATTACACTGAAAGGAATCGGCTGAACGTATCACAGGCGTAGGCTACGCGCGTAGCTAGAACTGATCAGTAAAGAACTATTCACGCTCGAGATGCAAATCAGCACGCACCAATTTTGCTCTCTAAATATTGCTCATAAATTATATTTAAAATATTACCTTTCAAAAATTTGAATAACTTTTGGAATTATCAAATAAATATAAGGAAGTGTACAAAACTGACCTTTTCAGGTAGCGTCCTTGATTTTTCCGATTCTCATTCCTATCGCTTCTCATTCATCGTGACATTTTTGAAAAAAGTTGTCGTGGCAGATTATGTTCGTCTTCGCAAAACTGGTTATTTATCGATAAATTTCTTAGTAGATTTATCAAACTAAAAAATGTTTGATAACTGTGGCTGAAAAATCAAAAAAATTACCGATCAATTTTGATGATGTTTTTTAAAGCATTGATACCGCACGGGTAACCCGCTTGCCTGATCTTTTTTAGCAAAAAACTTTGAGCTATATTGAATTGGAGTCGACAGTTTGGACCGAACGTTCTAGATATATGAAAGACTTTGATTTAAGTAACAAAAATTTTTTGTCATCAGGCAAAACTACTTTGCACACACTCGATCAATTGCCCTTCACAATTTTCTATTTATCTGAATCACACCAAAAAACTATATTTTTGAGAGGGTAGATGGACCTGAATAAAGCTAAAAAAATTAGTTCGTTGATTTTAGGTCTCTATATCCCTTTAAACACCTTTTGGATGATTTGAGGATGTGGTGAAAGAAGAGAAAGCGGCTCATGAGTGCTAAAGGGGTCTCAGGTGTTAGGATTGGCTCCCCCAACCTCATCTCTCCAAATCATCCAAAAGGTGTTAAAGGATATAATATATTCTTATTCAGAGAAAAAACATATTGGTTGACACATAATGGCTGGTTTGCTAAATAAGCGTATATATTATTAAAAATATAGCAAATTTCTCGTTGGTTTTCAAAATATCGTGGAATATTTTACGAATTATTTTGAGGCCTAAAAAACATCTAAATTATTATTTTGATTATTTTTTCAAAAACATGAACAATTTAAAATTGAACTGTCGTGTTCGTATCTCTCAAACTTCGTTATTTTAACGTTCTAGAACACTTGCCTTGCTATTTGATAGCATATGCCAAATCATATGCGGATACAAATACATACTGATAGGGGAAGCCGTTTTGAGGGTGAGAAAAGCTCGTTTTTTTGTATTAAATTACTCTTACCGTACGCATGACTCAAACGCGTTTCCACGATGAGTATTGCTACAAAAACGGATTTCATTTTTAAGACCGAAGTGCATTTTTTGAGTACAAACTAAACTCGGGGCTTTGACACAGCTGCCTATGATTCTTGGTGGATACAATCTAAAATAATTTTCTAACCTTGAACTTTCTTTGAATTTCATAAGAAATTCTTTGGAAAAATTTTGTTACTTATTATAAATTTGGAATCTAACAACAAGGGGAGGCATATCGCCCGCCGAATGTACGGAGTGCCGAGATTTAACTTACGCAATATCACGATTTTTAAGCTAATAGTTCCTGTTCCCATTATCGCGGAAGTGGCCCGATAGTATATCGCCGAATTTGTCCGAAATCGCCTATTTTTTTGAGGCTTTATATCTAAAATTACTTTTTGTGCTTCCATTTCCTGGATTGAATTTCCCAAATTTACTCTTATGAATCTATATTGGATTCGTTGTATTTTGGTTTTGGCTTTTGAGGCACAATGTATATTCGTTTTTGCATTAATATTTTAAAAAAGTATTTTTACAACGTGTTCGAATTTATTCATTCATCTTCAGGTAATGAGTGAAAACAGAAATATTTTTTCAGACCGAAACTTGACAATATTTGATTGCGTTAGATGGAGTATGAAATTCTAGCATTTTGTTGATCACGTCATTCAAACCTATCGTTAAGGGGGTATGCGCTCTGAGTAAATAAGACCTTAGAGGCATTAACAGGCTTCAATTGATTACAGGGTAATAAATAAGTGTACACGGAACCCAATGAACAAATTTTTTTTTCGAATTTCTGTATTTTTTTGAAGAACTTACCAGAACCGAGAACTTTGCCGTGACACCAAAGCCTATCTTAGGGACATTCTTTGAGCGCTTATCACGAAATGGAATATATCAATTTAACTTATTTGTCTGATTGAGATCAAGGATAAATAAAAGTGAACAGCAGCCGTAACATTTTCCATTCGAAAGTTAGTAAATAGAAAAACTGCGAGAGAAAGGAAGAGTTCACTCACCTTGTATTTCTTGAAAAAGCATACATCTTTTTACAATACATATAAAGTTACAAATTTGAGAGAAAAATTAAAGCTCTTGAGCTGGTCTCAAATTTGAAATATGATATCTTGAGCTCGCTTACAAAATAATTATTTATATCGGCCGCGCGTCAAAATATATGCAGTAAAATGTGAAAAATATTGCTAACTCAGCTGAGAAAACTCAAAATCATACCACACTGATGTTCTATTTTGATCGATTGTCTTTGTCGGTCTATTATGGGTTAATTGCCGTTCATTATTCGAAAAATAATTTTTTGAATAATTATGTTTTTTTTCATTATTTTTGAGTTTCATGAAAATCACTAATGTGAATAAATTATTCTTCGTATAGAGACGCACATAAAATAAACTTATATCAAACTGAATCAAATACTTTCCTATAAAATTTGCTTCCTCAGAAGTTTTTGATACTTCATGTATCGTTTTCACACAATTAACTTTTTAAGAAATTTTGACGAAAATCCAAAAAAAGGTAGGAAAAATAACTTTCGGAACGGCTCATCGTATAAATTTTCAACTATATTTTTTGGAAATAAATTGCAAACTCTATGACATTATTTGAATTGACGGTCCCTTGTGACGCCGTTTGGCTCCCGAATTTTTTTTCGCCTTTAGATAGTCAAATGGCTGTGAGGGGTAAGTATTTTTTAAAATGAAGTTCAAATAATCGTTTTGAACATAAGCCAATTTCCATCAGGTTTTACTGTGCTTTCGTTTGGCCTACTTTCGAAGCACTTTTTATTTGGAAATATTTTTCGAAAAATGACAAAAAAATTTATATTTCGAGTTTGTAGCTGGTCAATTGCAAATAAGCTGTGATCATCTCTGATTAATGTTTTGAGGAGTACACGATTAAAATTTGAGCAATTTTGCAAATATATCTCGGAGGAGATAGATTTTGAAGATTCTGAAATTGTAAAAAAATCGTGGTTGTTGGCCTTCTAGAATTGTCAGTCACCGGATCAAAAAAAGCTTGGGATTAAAGTTTGACTACTACCGTTACGTTATTCTGTAATTTGAACTCAATTTGATGTTACCGTCTGGCAGGAGATAATTTTGCAGTTTGGAAATGTCACCTTGTTACGATGTATAGTACTTATGTGTAAGGTCACAAATCTAATTTAGTGATGTATTTTCGCAAGATTAGAGGATAGATCTACACATTTCGGTTTTTGTTTTCATGAACTGTTAGTCTTCAGTATATTTACGAGAAAAATGTCAATCGAGTCCCTTACCCTTAAACTTTCTTATAAAATTGAAAAATTGTGTTGAATATGACGTCATTTTCAAACGCTACGCGTTTTTCATTTTTTCTGACGAAAAAATTTATTCTTTCCCATATCAGCCGAAGTGCCCAATATCGCGAATGTGCCAATATCGCAAATTTTTTGTCAAAACTTTCGGCGATATTGGCCTCTCTCTAGTAGTTCACACTGTGAGCTTCGTACATCGTCCAAATGTCCCCCCTGGTTAAAATGTAATCATTGGTAAACATACTTAACATATCGTTAAAAGATGTACTGATTCAATGATAGTGATTCAACGTAAAATGTGCTAAATGGAATACTGATAAGTGACTAAGACTCTCTTCAAATATTTTCAATTATCATCAACATTCACTCATAGATAAATTTTGACCTTCGCTCAAAAATATTTTAACGCTTAAAAGATTTATTAACAAAATGTATAAAACAACAGAGAAAAACGGAAAGTATAGTAAAAAGTAAACACGCCCTCACCCATCAGCAAAAACCAAGAATATGTACAACACTTAGTGCCGTCGCCACTCTGAATATTCAAACGGAGCTTCAAAATAGAGGGAGATACAGTCAATATGGGCCTTTGCGGAGGAAATAGAAAAATGTTTATGAGATGGTAGTTAACACAGAAAAAATGTCTTCAGTATTTTGTACACATTGTGCTACTTCCTGAAAATTATTTAACAAATTACATAACCGTATCGATATAATATTGATTCGTAATAACATACGTGTATAAATATATATCGTCTATTTACGAGTAGAATTTAGAATTTACCCTTCACGCATTAGAGCCATTGAAACCCACATTCTCTCAACCCTGTGAGGGGAAGAGCCACAATTGTGGCTCTGAGTACCTGAAATCTTCAAAAAAGGCAACAAAACGGGATCGCTAGACTTTTCTTTCAACACAATATGAAGGAATTTGGATTAGGTTCCCAGAAATTTAAATTGATCTTTTCGAATGTTCGGTGTCCAGTATCACGGGAGTTGATTTATTAGGATTTTTCGCCTATGTTCACTTCAGAAAAAATTATTCGGAACTAGACATAAAAACAAGTGTGAGATTTAAGCCAGTTTTTAGGAAAGTGTTGAGTGCATGCATAACAGTTAAATAGAAATTATTGGTAGCTAGATATATTTTTTTCGGAATAAATTCTGAAATTATTAACTTCAAGTATCGATAAAAAATTTAATTTTATAAAATTGAATTTAAGCAATTTAAAATTGTCAACAGTTGTACTTCATTACCATATTTACATTAAAAATAGTAAAACAAAAGGTAATAATTTGCTGTTACAGTGGATAAAATAAAAATTTCAATCAAAACATCATGATTTTTCATCAAATTTTTTGGATTATTATCAATTTTTTCTCTGATATATTGAAATATAAATCAAGCAGACAAAAACTATGACCGAATAGGCCAATACTTGTGGATCGTGTCCGAGAGGAATGTAACTGTGGAAGACAATGTGACCGTGTATCACGGATATGTCTACCTTGCGTTTATCACTATTTTTTCTGAACTAAAAATTCAAATTCTAGATATAACATTTCGGGATGCAAAAATTTACCTTTCATCTTCATAAAGCAGAAAAATTGAAATTCCAACTACTTAACGTTGACTCATTTCCGGCAAGTACGTGACCATTCACCAATGAAATCGCATTTAACGACCACTGAAACCCTTGTGAGGCACAGAACCCAATTGCTGGCTTCCAGATACCTAAAAATCATCGAAAAGGACAAAAAAACTGGATCGAGAATCTTTTGTTTCAAATACTATAAAGAATTTAGATTCGGTTTCAAAGAAAATAATTTGATTTCTTTTCGAATTGTTTTGTGCCGAGCATTACGGGAGTTGATTTATCAGGATTTTGAGCCTATGATCTTCACTTCCGTAAAAAATTATTTGGAACTGGACATCAAATCAAATGTGAGATTAGGCCAAGTTTTTTAGGAAGTGTTTTGTGCATGCCATAACAGTTGATACAAATTTATTGGTATCTAGGGAGATACCCAACTTATAAAGTGAATTTAACCAAATCAACATTGCCACAGTTGTACTTCATTACCATATTTACTACGAAAATAATGGAAAAAAAATGCCATTATCTGCTAGTATAGGGAAAAATGAACCATTTTGATCAAAATTCATGATTTTTCAATCAAAATTTCTTGACTTATTTATAAATACTTTTGATTTTATGAGCTATTAAATCAAAGCGGACAAAACTTGACGGATAGGCCAGAATTATTGTGCATTGTTTTCGACAGAGGATAAAATTGTTTTAGAGACAACTGTGACCGTGTATCACGTGATATGTACAACTGGCTTTTTTCTCACTAGTTTTTCATAGAACTCAAAATTAATTTCTAGGAATATGAATGTCGAATTGCAGAAAATATGAGCTTTTCAACTTTCTTAATGCAGAACAAAATTAAAATTCCAACTGCCTTAAGCTTTCTGTGAACACATTCAAAGTAGAGCCACAATTGTTGGTCTGGTGCCTTGGGCGGAATTATTTTATATATGCTCACAGGGATTAAACAGGGTATGACAGATCAGTTATTAGAACAGTATATCGATTACTTGAAGACAAATGGCGTTTTGTGCGTTTTTTTTGAAAATTTT
This sequence comes from Oikopleura vanhoeffeni, assembly GCA_004367855.1. Lineage (NCBI taxonomy): Eukaryota > Metazoa > Chordata > Appendicularia > Copelata > Oikopleuridae > Oikopleura > Oikopleura vanhoeffeni. Next base: position 64,143 of record SCLH01001442.1, read on the forward strand.
TATGTATTATTTACAGCGTATAACAGTACTTATTTTTTTCAAATTTTTGAATCACCAAAAATAAACCTTTCATGTATCAGAAAACAATGTAGACTTTTTGTTTCATTACACTAGCCCAAAGAAATGATCACGTGGACCGTATATTCAGAAATCAAGGTCGTCAAAATAGTGACTGTTTTTTTCAAAAAAAGCTTAAATTCATTTTAAATAATGAAGATGTCTTTAGGCGTTTGAAGCTTTTTTCTATGTACACTAAGTCCAAAAACGATCACGTGAACTCAAATAAGAAATAAGGTTTTGGCTTCAAGTACACAATAGTACTCAAATTTACGCGAAAAAAATTTTTGTCGTGGGATTAATAAACACCTTAGTTTAGAGTTTTGGAACAAATGATTTCTCAAAAGGTCACGTGATCTTATTTTTCAAAGAAAATAATAATTTATTCTCAAACCTTAATTTTTGGTATATTTCTGTCACTGATTTTATTTTTTGGGGACCTTTTATTCCCGTGTAATGAGAAATTAGTCTTAAAAACGTTTGATGTTGACCCTGGAATTTTGACGTTAGATGTTAGTTTTTTACAAATACGGTATATTGTTCTAATATATTTGTTAATTACTCAGTCATGCGAATACCTGTTAAAACGAATCGTAACGAATTTTAAGGATGTTGCATTCAGTATGGCCTCCGGTTTAAATAGAGCATTTCTAAAAGTCAAAAAAAAGTCAAAAAAAAAATGATTTCCATAAGCCGCCTACGCATGAAAGATGAGTTATTTTTTTTTATCACGGAAATAATATTTCACAACAAATTTAAGAGACATTTTACTAAGAGAATTTTTGTAAAAAAAACATATAATTATGTTTAGACAGAGCGATAGAAATCATTTGAAATTTAATATGCGGGTGTTTCAAATTAAAATTAAGTTTAATTTCCATCTCTTATTGCACTTTTGTGTGTAACTGGAAAAACGGGGGGGTCATTTGCAACTTTTTTTCTTATCTTCATTTAAATGCGCTTAATATTATTTTAACTAGTAGATAATGTTATGTTTTATAATGAACCTTTATTTATGGCTCGATTATAAGAGAGTAGAATGGTCACTAGTTGCCGGGAAAATCGAGTTACTGGGTACAGATTCATGTCTCTAAAGTCTACGAGTTAAGCTTCTGTTAAAAACATTCAAGTTAGCCACAATTTGTTCTTGGTGTTCTTGGCGGAACTTTTTTATATGCTCATAAGGGTTAACAGCCCAAAGATGCAAAAATAATCAATTATATTTAAAACAGAATTGTGCATTTTTTGAAAAAATCTTTTGTTTTTAAATTATAGACCAGCTAACGCACCAGGTGGTTAGCATTTTTTGCCAAAATTTCGTGTTAAATGAATATGAGGTATTAAAAGTGTTATCGTCTCTGAAATGAAAACTTATGAGGATTTTAATTTTCAGGAATTTATCTCAGGTTTCACAGTTCTGAATTTGAATGAATCATAGTTTGTTGGTTCTGAACTTTTGTTAAGAGTTGGGTCAAGAAGTCTGAAATCGAAAACTACTAGAACCTGGTAGAAGAAAACTCAAATTTCGCTGTAAAGCTTAAGGGGGGGTGTTAATGATTTTTGGGATTTAGAGGGTTGTACGGTATAGACAAATGACAGACCCCTTTCTAGACTTTGAAGCATACTTAGGGAAGATAATTTTTGATCTCACGATTCGATTAGACAGTCTTAAGCTACGCACTCCTCAACCATCTGATTAACAGCGGTTAAATCCGAGTCCTCAGCTTTTTTTCAAAGAAACAGGATCCTAGGCTATATCGGAAAGTTTTGAGATTTGGTGGAAGCCGGAAAATTGTCTTAATTTTAGCTGTTTATAGGAGGTGTTTTTTTCGATTTTTTGCCTCAGGGGTTCAGCATCTGGTGAATGTGCCGAAAAAAGGGTGTTTTCGACGTTTTGATAGGAATATTTCTGTGCCCAAACGGGTGGTGAACATCGTATAGGAAGTAACTTTTCGAATTTCGACCCTGATTAGCTGTTAAATTCACAAAAATGCGCGAAATCGCAATTTTGAATATGAAAGTGAGAATTAGAAAAAATTTAAGATGCACCAAAAGATCCTTTGGTACGGTTTGCTGGAACCGTATAGCAACTATGGTCTGATTTCAAACACAGCGGATTCTACGAAAAAATTTAACTATTTTTATCAAAATTATTTTTGATCTCGTACCACCGTTTCTGTCCAAAATCAAGACATAGTTGCTAATATCATTCAGCGCAAAACCGTACAGATCTTTTGGTGGCATTTACAGTATGTGTTTTTTTTACTGCGAAATGAAATCTGTCATTTAGGTGATTAGGGCCAATTAAAAAATGTAAGCTAAGTGAATTTTATTTTGAAGCCATTTATATAGCCGGATGTCAAGGATTATGAACAATATAATCACCTAGTTCCCATTTTTAAATTGCCATAAGCATCTTAATGACAATTCCCATTTCGCAAGTAAAAAACACATACTGTAAGAATTTTCTAATTTTTACTTTCATATTCAAAATTATCGATTTCGCGCACTTTTTTGTCGATTTAAGGCCAACAGTCGAAATTATAAAAAAGTACTTTCTATTACGATGTTCCACCGCTTTGGCTTGTTACATTCCGAAAATGACGTTTCTTGCATTTTCACAGAAAAAGCCTTTATCAAAACGTCGACAAAACACCCTGTTATCGGCACATTTACCAGAATTGCTGACCCCTGAGGTAGAAATGCGAACAAACAGCTCCTTATACACTAAATTCCAACAATTCCGGCTTCTCACCAAAATCTCAAACTTTCGATTATAAGCTCCAGGACCTGGTGTCTTTGAAAAAAGCTGAGCGGACTTGTTTTTAACCGCGTAACAGATGGTTTGGGGAGTGGTGACTAACTGTCTATCAACTCGCGAGATCAAAGATAGATTTCCATAATGTATGTTTCAAAAATGCCAGTATGCATTTTGTCTAACCGTTACGAGCCTCTGAAATCCAAAAAATCACTAAACACCACCCCTAAGGTCTATCTTGATGTCATCAACCTAAAATAATCATCATATCTAAAAGAAGGGTCCACGAATGGGATCTCTATGCCTAAGGGGTAATATCAATACTTTTATGGGTGAGGAGGTTGAATACATTTTCAAATTAATTTCAGTTCATGATTCGCATCCGAAACCACAAAACAATGGTCGACCAAATTACCCTCCACCGCCGCCTAGTAGTAACAAGCATGTTATCGATATTCATGATCAAATCAACGACGTTCGCTCGATTGCAAAACAGAATGTTGCCTCAGTATTGAAACGAGATGAAAAACTTTCCCATTTAGACGCCAGAGCTCAAGATTTACAATCGGGAGCACAAAGTTTCAAGTCCGTAGCATCAAAATTAAAACGAAAAGTGGGTTTCTATTATAAAAAATCTAACCCAAACGTAATGCTCTCCTTGTTTATGTACAAAAACATGCTCTACAAAAAAATCTTAGTGTCAGATAATTGTTGTAAAAACCTAACTAATTAACTTTGTTTAAGGTATGGTGGAGAAATTTTAAAATGTGGATAATTGTTGGAACAATTTTTGTCTTCGTTATTTTCATTATTATTATTTCATCGACAACTGGTGGAACCTGAAGGATTTTTGATTTAAAATTTACCTTACTGTATTTAACTGACAAAATCCCACGAGCTGTCTAAATCGCTACTTCTTAAATGTTGCATAAGCTTGTATTTTTCAACACGGGCAAAAATTGAATAACTGCTATGAATCTGAAATATATAAAAAATAGAAATACCAGATATCATTCTTAAATACGTGCAAGTATAATCTGAGAAAAATAAGCAAAAAATCATACATGCAATACTTTTTTAAATGACCATTAATTTTGACAAATTATTCATGAATTTAAAACAACCTACTTTAAGGGGGTTGTGGGTGTGGAATGTTGAAATTGCTGGGGAAAATAGCCCTCGCCTCCAGCTGGACAGGAAGGGTTGATAACGGGCAGATAAGAATAAATGAGAAAAAAAATACGGGAGACTAAAACCTTCTCTATCACCTGCNAGTAACTTTTTATGATTCTGGTGAAGGATGTCTCACCGGTACCGCAGTGAAAAATTGGTAAAAATATGTTCTCAATTCACACAAAAATCGGAATAAGTCGGTCAATTTTGTTTCAAATTGAATAAAATGTATGAAACCTTCAAAATATTGTCATATTTTATTGACGTTATTTCGTTGAAAAAATTATTCTGTTTGTTTTAAGACGGTAAAAACTAAATTCAGAAATTCTCTTTTAAATCTGAATAAGTCGGTCAATTTTGTTTCAAATTGAATAAAACGTAAAATGTCTGAAACCTACGAAATATTTTCATATTTTATTGTCGTTATTTCGTTGAAAAAATTATTCTCTGTTTGTTTTTATACGTAAAATAAGTTCATACGATATAATTTCTTTGTTGGTGAAGTAGTTGCAGGAATCATGTTTTCGACG
>SCLH01001442.1:93236-105643 GCA_004367855.1 Oikopleura vanhoeffeni
TTTTGAAAAGTTTTTATAAAAAATTATCGACTAAATAATTGATAAGCAACAGACAGTTAATTTCCATCAATTTCCGTTTTTTACAAACATGCTGTCCGTTATATTGATTAACAACGCTCTTGAGGACATCCAGGTAGATGTAAATTTCGGCGAAAAACGAAAATCGTTAAAGAGGAGATTTGTGCGTTTGGAACGGCTTCGAGGACATCTGGGTTAATATTGAAACTCTAGGACGCTCTGAGGACCTCTGGGTAGATGAAAAACGTCTAAGAACGCTTGAGCGACATCTGGGTAAATTTCAAATCCTATAGTGATTTCTGTTGGCATCTTGAGCATTAGTGGATTGGCAGAGAAAAATTTAACACCTTATTTCTAATTTGTTTAGAAGTCTAATTTTAGACAAATTTTGTAATTAAATTATTTTTGGCGAAAATTACTTATTATTTTTAAACTGAAAATCAAAATTGTTCTGTGTCGGTATAAATATGATTGTGGAGGTTTGTTAAAATAATGGAGAAAATCGCGGCGAAAATGATTTTCTGTTTCAAGTTCAGAAAATTCAGTATTACTTATAAAAACAAATTTTATAAGACTTGAACTTGTTTATAACCTTCATCTTTACAATCTCGTCTTCACAGAGGGTTTCTACTTTGCATTTAATAAAAAAGATAAAATTGGAATGCCAAGGTACTTTCTGGACGGTTCTAGATTTGCTCCGATTAACGGGATTTTATGTTTTAAATACAAAATTTGCTTAAAAATAGCCCAAAATCGGCCGAAGGTCGATTAAAGGGATTTTATTGCTTTTTTATTTAATTTTGTGGAAAAATGAGCACTAATATCGGCCGAAGGGCGATAGAACAGGATTTTATGTTTTAAATTTGTGTTTTAAAAATAAACTTCCAAATCAGCCGAAGGCCGATAAAAGGCGGATTTTATTTTTTGATTATGAAACCGTTGTTTAATATTGGAGGGAAATTTTTTAAATTGCTCCTTTTTTGCAAAATTTTATCGAAAAATTAAGAATTTAAATTTTTTTAAAAACCCATATTTATATTTTTATGTAATACGAAAACTTCTTCGAATTCGAATCATTTTCGCAGAAAAATAAATTTTTCATTTTAAAATTTTCAAGTAATTATGTTTGAAATTTGACAATTCGTTTTTACAAATTAACAATTTTCTCAAAAATTTCAAATTATCTCAAAAATTTGACAATTAGATTTCAAATGCGACAATTTTCAAAAACTTTTTGCGAAAAATTGTCGAATTGTCAAATAAAATTGTCAAAAAATTTTTTGGGAAAATTATCAAGTTTTTCAGAAATTGTAAATTTTCAAACACAGAAATCTATAATTTTTAAATCAATTAAAGAAAATTTATTTTGGGCGAAATTTTTTAATCGAAGAAGTTGTTCGAAATACAGAAAATTTCAATATGGTCTTAAAAAAAAAATTCTTAAATTTGTTTTAAATTTGAAAAAAAAGTTAGCATTTAGAAAATTTTAAATTTTTAGCAATGGTTTCAATTTTTATTAAATTTTATTTCAAAATAAAAAGAACATAAAATTTCCATTATCCCGGCCTTCGGCGATTTGGGCTCATTATTAAAAAATTTAAATTTCAAACATAAAATTCCATTTTTTTCGCCTTCGGCCAATTTTTGCAGCTCATGTTTTAAATTTATGTTATATAAATCTTCTTTAATCGGCCATCGCCGATTTGGGCCCATTTAAACAAATTTAAATATAAAAACATAAATCCGTTTTATCCGGCTTTGGGCTGATTTGGTTCATTTGTTAACGAATTTTGACTGGAAACGTAAAATCCCCTTTTATCGGCCGATTTGGGGGCTCATTTCCAAACATAATTGATTATAGATAAATATCTCCTTCATCGGATTTCGGCCAAGTTGGGGCTCATGTTTCACAAAATTACAATTCAAAACATAGAATTCTTTTTATAGGTATATTATTTTCGTCGGCGAATTTAAAAAGTTATCTCTACTTTAGAGAAATGTGTGGCGGAAAATATTTAATCATTTTTTATGAAAATTTCTAGGACTATGTTCTTAATGTTTTGAAAATTTTATTTCTGCACTTGAAAAAAATATAATTATTGAAAGTTTATTTCTAACAATTTGTCTGATATCAACACACCCAATATTTCATTGTATACATTTTTATTCGTTAGTACATAACACATTTTTTTTCGTTATATCATACAGAGATACTGAAAACTTCCCGGCAAAATAGGTATACCTCCTTTTATCGGCATTCGGCCGATTGGGCAAATTATTTAACAAAGATTAGCTGAAAAAATAAAACCCTTTTTATCGGCTCCGGGCCGCTTTTTAGCTATTTTACAACATATTTTATAAAAAGCAAAAAGCTTCTTTATCGGCCTTGCGGCGGATTTGCGGCTCCATGTTTTTTTCTAAATTTTAATACATTAAGTATAAAAATCCGGCTTCCAAGTTTTTCAAATTACCCATTTTAAATAGTACTCCGGTAACCGGAATGAATGCTGTCAATTAACTAAACGAAGGATTATGCGACTATTGAATGCACAGAGACAATTTGTTATTTTGCGAATTCACATTACGCTTGCGTTAACGGGGGTCAAAAGTGCAGTTTTGAGGAAGTTTATTTTGTTGACCGAATAAGCAATAAGCAAAATTAATCGCGAAATAGGTTGAAATGAATCTACAAAAAATTTGCTTTGAGTGACTGTCTTGAATTTATTTTGAAGTTAGCCTTTCAACATAAATGCTAAATTAATTAATTGGTCAAAAAGAATGGATAATTTTTTGCATTCTAAGTTTTTATCTCAATGGTTGCATTTTCGTTAAAAATGCTTGATACCTTGTATTGTTAACGCCACAAATCATAAAAATCGCATATAGCATTCACCTTGATCATCTGAGTTGCTTATACCGTTTCCAAAAAATCTATGCTTGCGCATCTTTTGAGTCCCTTTAATATTGATTTGAAAAATTCGAGTTTTTGGGCACCTCATTTCCGGTTTACACCACGTAAATCTGTCGAGTATAAAAATTTGAGATGTTTCAATTTTTTTTTGGGCAGAAGCTTACTTTCTACCTTCGAAAAGTGAGTGAGCAATTGCGATATTAAGATGAATATGTTGCTTTTTGTCAAAAAACAAAAAAAAACATTTTTGACCACCTCAAACAGCGCACCAAGTGGTCGGAGTTCGAAAAGTTCAACTTCAAAAATACTTTAGATATGGAAAGTTTTAAATTCATAGAACCTTTTTATTTAGTGCTCATAATTTGCTCGCGGAGGCTCTTTTATATGATTTATTCATTGCTCTTCTTGCGTCACTTGTGGAAATTTTTTTTATTTTTAGGGTCGTTTTCGTGATTTCTGCAACATTCACCATTTGGTGGAAAATATGCAGTCAATGAGGACATTTTGACTTCAAATTTTGATACCCTCAAAAATTGAACTTACACGTGCTGTGGACTCTGGAGTCGGATTTTTAAAATTCGAGGAAAATTTGTCCTAGAAAAACCTTCGAAAATCCCGAAAAAGCTTGATATCATTTTTTCGATTTTTTATAATGATGTTGAGTGATCTATCGGATTTCGTCTCTGGCGTCACTTATGGATTATTTTTTTTATTCCTTCAGGGTCATTTCTCGTGATCCTCTGGTGAGGATTTGCTATGTGTAAAATTTTGGTCCAATCGATGTCCAAAATGATACACTCGGAATTTGAACATACAAACTCCTGTGAGACCCTGGTCGATTTCGAAATTTGAGAGATACGCCTCCAAGGATACTACAAAGATTTAAAAACACTAATAACTTGTCGAATTATAATAAAGCCAAAAATTTTTAACTGAGCAGCCATTGTTTCCAACTATTTGAACTTTTCAAACGCCTCCAGTACTTGTGGTGAGTTTTAAAAAATGAAATTTCTCTCCAAAATGGTTTTCGTCTAGCGATGAACACACTGAGCCACAAACTGAAAAAAAAATCTGAGACATCGTTTCAAAAAGGTCTTATCGTATTCCCAAAATCCACCATTATCTTATATCTAAGTTGCAAATTATTTTGTTTTAGAGATATCAATAAAACTTTTTTCAGAATTTTATCTTCTAAATTAGACTTGGAAAATAATTGAAAAATATGTCTTAACGTTCCCCAAAATACTTATGATCAGATTCTAACAAAGTGATTTAAATTTCAAAATGCCTCAAATGTTCTAGAGTGGTCCCTAAGCTTTAAAAATTCCCAGATTGTCCTCAGAGCATTCCTAGGTTCTCATCTTACCCAGATGTCCTCAGAGCGTTCTAGAGTTTCAATATTATCAAATGTCCTCGGAGCGTTACTGAAAATTAATATTACCCAGATGTCCTTTCAGAGCGTATAGAGTTTCAATATTACCCAGACTGTCTTCGGGGCTTACCAACACAAATCCTGCCTCTTCACACGATTTACGTTTTTCGCCGAGAATTTACTTGTACTAGATGTCTCAGAGCGTTGTTATTAATTATGCCACATTATCTAGATTTTGTAATTTATGTTAAATTGATGCGCATAACCACCTTAAATTAATCAGAAATTTTCATTTGCATTAAATGATAAAAGGATTAAAATGGGGATAAACAAAAAATGGCTTTAGGGATAAGTAGGATAAATGAGGATGCCCTCCCTGGAGAATCCTCACATCCCCCACCCATTCCCAAGGGATGCATCCCCGCCCTATTATCCCCATCCCTTTTACCATCCTGCTGCTCAGTGAAGTGAGCCTGAATTCATTGTTATTCCTTAATAACTCACAGAGGAGATACATTTTCTAGAAGATATAGTTAGGTTTTTTTCATTGGAAGATTTGACAAGAACGAAGAAAAATTCTCTCCAATTCATAGACGATTTCTCCCAAACCCTATTAATTTTCTGCACGGAAAAAAAGTCATACTGCTATCCAATCCAGTATTTTAGGATGCGAGGTTTTTAATCAGATAATGAGATGAAAATATATTTGGACGAACGATTTATACTTTACTGCGCAAATTGTTACTGAAAACCTCAAATTTCAGCATTTTAGCATGACCACCCTTTTGATATTAAAAATATAACTGGAAACGGAATATTCAAAAAAAACATTATTTACGTTACTTTTGTGGTTTCTTATTTTATTAATATTGTGTTCTTTATATAAATGCAGACCTGGTTTAATTTCACTAAATTTCATTCCACAGATTCTCATGGGCTTCCAAGCCCGATACCAGAGAATGACGGTTCAATTTTTCGGATTGATTTTGGTTATAGGGAATTTTCTTGTTAATATTGAAGTATAATGTATTTTTCTGACCGCCAGAGTGTTTCAACTATATTTTATTCAAACGAATCTACTGTGAATTGATGACAAGGAAACTTGGGGAATATTTTTGATCTTGATTGGGAAGTTTAAAAAAAGTCGATATTAGAAAAAACATGGGGATGAGCCAAAAGAGTCAACAAAATTTGAGCATCTATAAAAAAATCTATAGCGAGCATTCGCATCTGAAAAGCTTCTGATTGCAGCTTGTAAAAGGGATGGGAAATGGGATTCGGATGCATTGCCAAGGATGCATGCGGGATGAGATGGGATCGCCATCAGGCATCTATTACCACTCTACTCCCGCTTGCTATCTTATTTTATCTACAATTATCTACAAAGTAGGAAAAAATTAGGATTGCATTCCCAGGATGTCTCTAGGGATCGCATCCCATCCTCAAATGAGGATATAATGGGATGGGATTCATTGAGGGGATAGGCATGGAAAATCGGGCTGGGATGCATCCTCTACAAAGCCTGCTTGAGAAGAACATTTTTATCCTGTTTCTTCTTAAAGTAAAAAAGTAAAGCACAGATAATAAAATATCGATTCGATCAGCTACTTTCGCAAACTTGTCCCAGAATTTTTGATCAAACAACCGGTTTAAACCTTTTTACCAAAAAGATAACATTTTGGTACAGTTCTAATACTTGCGCTGGGATCCTCATTGAGGATTATAACCTTTTCGTGAGGTGATAGATTTTCCAACTTGCGGACAGCCTTTTCAATTGCAGTGTCTTGCCGCAAAACATTCACTAAGTATTTTATAATAAAACTTGTTATGAAACTTTCTTAGAAAGGCAATTTATTGGAGGCTTATCTGAGCATTTTCACATGAACCCAGGACATTTTAGTTTGGCGATATAGTCGGATATTTTATTCTATTCATTATTGGGCTCTTTGGTATTATTGTTGATTTTCACATTGGCTGGAAATTCAAAAGATCTTCAAGATCCGCAATGGTCTATATTTTGAATTTGAACATTTGCAGACGTATTACTTATTATCAGGAAATTTTAGGAAAAGACAGATATGGCTGAAAGGTGGTTCAGTAAAGCGCACATAATATAGATGGATAATCCTCAAATTCACACTTTTGTTATATCCGTTCCCTGATTAGGAAACGTAGTGTGTTTTTAAGTAGTAGGGCCGGGATATTAACAAAAGTGTGAATAGGGCATATATTAATTTTTTAAGTCGAACTCCTAAGTGTCCACAGCACCGTTATTACAATTCTTATAAATGTTAGCACCATAACGATCGATCTCAAAAATTTGAATCTTTTCAAGTTGAAAAACTTGTGATACATTTAAATTTGTGTATCCAAACACATATGCGAATGTTTGGAAAAAAATTTCGTGTGCAGTTAAATGAAAAATGAAATATCAGAGAAAAATACATTTCTGAGCGATTAATTTCAAAAATGAGAAAAAGACCCAATAATCGGGTCTAGCAGAAAATGATGCAGAATTTTTTAACATAACTTTAGCATTCCAAATACCATTTTCGTTCCTCAGTATGAAAGTCTTCGTCAGGAAATAGAAAAGTTAACGATTAATTTATGTGATCATCCAGTTGAAATTCCGCTATTTGGACTTCCAAATCGCGTTTTGGATGACGACTTTTTCAAAATATCAGGGTTCAATGATTATGTTTGTGAAGTAACAAGTGAGTTTTTAATTTTCAAGAGACAGTCTATCATGCTATTTAAAAAAAATTGCATGGAAAAATTTTAGATTCTTGCAAAGTTTCAACTTTGTACACCTTCAACAACGAATTATTCAGGCGATGATTTGAACGAAATAAATGATGTACTTTCAAGTCATTTTTATCATATGAAATCCTATGGCGAATGGAAAAAGTTCATGTACACTGTAAATTTCATCTCCTTTTTTGCTTCAGTTGCATTTTTAACTTTGATGTCTCGTAAGTAATATCTCTGTAGCGGGCTGAGCCTCAAAACTGTTTATCGCCGAGAAATCCAATATCCCCGAAATTTATAGTTTAAAAACATCCGGCGATATTCGCTTCATGTGTATGAAAAATAAGGGAAAAGGTTTTTTTTAAGTCAATAATACAGTATCATCGATACTTTAAAATTTGATTGGTGTACTAAAATGGGCCCTCTTTTCGAATTTTAGATATAAATTTTATATTTCAGTTGATAGATTTTTGCTTATTGTTGGAAATAAGCCTCAACTCCGGGAACAATGTATGAAATATTCGAGTTATATCTGCTGCGGAGGTTGGGTTTTAGCGATTTGCTTGTCGTCCCCATTATTTGCATGGTATCAAGTCAATCACAAAACTGGAGAATTGGACTCTGGATTGAGCCAATTTGTAATGATTGATGATGTTCAAGGACAGTAAAATAATAAAACTTGCAAAATTGAACTTACAGAAAAATTAAATGATACTGAATTTTGACCAAACCGATAAATTGAGTTTACCGCGAAAAAAACAACACAATTTATAATTGAAAATCAGTTTTTTTATATTTTCACGCGGGTCTTAAGAGTGCTTACAAGACAACAAAATAATTTTTTTTTGCAATTTTGTTAAATCAATTTTTTTTTAAATTGATTTATTTGAAACTGAACTTCTTTGAAATATACAGCATGTGACATGCTTAGGGTCAGTACCGGGCGTAAAATCGACTTTTAAACTAAGTAGTTTATTAAAGATTTGTGATCGGTGACTGGTGCAGAATTTTAAGGAGAATTTTTTGAAAATAGAGAAAAAACTTTTTGAAACATTTTTATTTGGTAAAATGGCATCTTATGCTTTAAATTGACGATTGAAGTAGGTGCTCATGCCTGCTCAATCCTAAAATTATGCTTATCGGATAATAAAATTTTATGTCGAAAAAGACAATAAAATTCGGCGGCGGCATGTCACAATTTTTCTTGTGAAATTATTTTTTTGCTCAAAACTGAGGGAAACCGTTTATTGGTCAATGATAATTTAAATTTGCTTTAACACCAACGTGTTTGTTAATTCAAAGGTTTTGATTGGTGGAAGTGAGCTTAAGTGAAAAAAACCGCAAGCAAAATGTGACAAGCTGTATAAAAAGTTAATTATTTTCTTTATTTTTGATTTAACTTCATGAACTCTCACTATTTGAATAAAATCGGAGAATAAATTCGGAGATATTTGTTACGGGTTTAACCAAAATGCTCATATAATTTATTGAAAAACTTATTTATCTAAGGTTTCGATTTATTTTATCATTATCAAAGATGTAACGTTTTTAACAAGTTTCAAGTCATATAATTTATATTAATAATAAAATAACGAAAATATCACGACAAAAGTGTACTTTCAACAACGGTTTAGATTTTTTACTGCAAAAAGAAAATTTCGGGTGGCATCAACCTGAAATTAATGCTAACTCGGAAGCGCATTGGTGTACCAAATTTACGAAAATGAGCACAAATTCATTTTTAGTTATTCCAGAGTTCAGGACAGGGATAAATTTTATAACAATATTGAGTGTATCAAACAGTTAAAAATACCGAAAAGAACTAAAGGCATGGCTAACATGCAAAAAGTCATCAAACAACTGTAAGTAAGAGACCAGAAATCGCAAGTTACGTTTGAGTCAGTCACTTTTCAGGAATTTTTTTTTGAATCTGCTCTTTTTTCAGTTTATGATCTTTCGTCTCAGTAAATTTTTATTCATTCGATAAATTGCGTAAGTTAGGTTTTATTTTCAAAAAACACTTGTAGATTGAAGACCGAAAATTGCAGGTTATTTCCAAGGAAGTCACTCTTCAAATAATTTAATTCCTTATCTTTTCAATTATTTATTTCTGTTTTGACGCCTCTCATTTCTCGCAAATGAATTGCGTAGGTGAAAGGTCACCTTTTAAATGTCATATTCTATCAGAGGTTAATAAGTCAAGAAATTAAATAAAAGTTATAATTACATAAGGTAATAAACGTTTAAGTCTAACCTTAACTCGTTAGACTTGATTTTGCCATCCGGCTTGCCAATTCAGCATTAATCGCCATTTTACACGCTTAATTCATTTACTGACAAGATCAATTATAAAGTTATTCATGAAATTTAAACAAAATGACAATTTTGTGCGTTTTTTTTGGAAAATTTTACTGTAATTACAGTATTAATTTTTGCAAAATTTTTGGAATCACCGAAAACACCTTTCATCGTAATTCAAGAAAAAAAATTTAAAGACTTTTTTACATCACACCATAGCCCAAATGATCACGATGACTGTTATCCAAGAATACGATGGGTCAAATAGTAACTGTTTTTTTCAAAAGTTGCCTAAATCACTTTTGAAAAAAGTGAAGAAGTTCTTTAGAAGTTTTTAAGACTTTTTTTCATTCCACTAAAGTCCAAAAACGATAACGTGGCCTTCAAATTTTGAAGACTAATTAACACATAATCTAAGAATTTTAAACATAACGGCATTTTCTAAAAACGTCACGTGATCATATTTTTCAAGAAATTAGGATTTATTTATGACATATTTCAAACCTTATTTTTGAATTATTTCGTCACGTCATTTTATTCGGACTTCGGTGTAATGAGAAAAAAGTCTCAAAAACGTTTGAAGTTCATCAACAAATGTTTTTGACGTAATTTGAGTACTTTTTCAAATTACCGTATATGGAGTATCGTATATCAAATTACCATTTATCTGAGAGACTTGTAAGTACCCTCGAAAAAATCGGAAGGGTCGACTTTTTGATGAAAATATTACCAACTATGGGTCAATTATGTACTGAAAGGGCGCCAGAGAGCAAAAATCCCTCTGGGAAATCTGATCATTTGTGCTCTCTAGTGACCTTTAAGTACATAATTGACCCATAGTTGCTAATATTTTCATGAAAAAGTCGACCCTTCTCCTTATTTTGGTGGTACTTTCAAGTTTATACGATGAACTTGAAATTGACCTTGACTTTGAACGAGAAATTAAATATTCCACAACAATTTAAGAGCCATTTTACTTGACAATTTTGTAAAAAAACTTATAATTATTTTTAGACAGAGCCATAGCTAATCATTCGGAGTTTAATATGAGGTAGTTTCAAATATAAATAAAGGTTGAATTTTATCTTATTATTGCACTTTTGTGTGTAACTGGAGGTCATTTTCGCAATTTTTTATTTTCTTATCCCCATTCAATGCCTTTTTTAAATTTTTTCTTTAATTGTATAGAAAACTGACTGAATTGTATTTAAAGACTTTGCTTATATGGCTCGATTTTTAGAATGGCAGCTAGATGGCAGAAATCAAGTCTGGGTACAGACTCACTTCTAAAGCCTACGAGTTAATCTCGGGCACTAAAGAACAATAAAGTTCCAAGCACTTTTATTTTTCGCGTAATAAGCGCTTAAAGTCCTGCCTTCAGATAGACAATGGGTTTGAGGAGGTTAATAAATGTTATTACTGACATATAAAAAGTTTTAGTCCCAATACATGAAGCCAATCAAAAAATTAGAATTTTTGATCATATTCTCACGATTCGCATTATTCAAATTGTCTGTTAGCTCTTAATTTAAATACTACAAAAATACAGTTATAATCTAGTGAAGATTGTTACTGAAATTTGAAAGTCCCAGTTATTGTTAT
Organism: Oikopleura vanhoeffeni; assembly: GCA_004367855.1. Lineage (NCBI taxonomy): Eukaryota > Metazoa > Chordata > Appendicularia > Copelata > Oikopleuridae > Oikopleura > Oikopleura vanhoeffeni. The sequence goes on from SCLH01001442.1 coordinate 104,186, forward strand.
CAATGCGCAGATATCAAGGTAGTGAGTGTTCCTGATCAGACTTTTTTTGAGTTAAGAACAACTTTTTCTGGAAATTCAGACGTATGAAAATGTCATAATGACATTCAAATTTTTTAAAACCTTAAAAACAATTCTGAGAATACTCAAAAAACTTATCAGCGACACTCGATTTATAAAAGCCGATTTCGACCACTTTTGAATTTCAAGCGGTATATAAAATTTACTGCACCATAAATGATCCCAAATTAAGATCAAAATGTGGGAAATATTTTGTTGAGCATTTGCTTTACGAAAATTGCGAAATCAGCAAAAATTTGAACTTGGATTGTACTCAAAGGAATTTAAATGCTAATCAAACAGTTGAAGACTCTAGGAAAAAGGCCAAACAAATAGTCTTATTATATAATTGCTGTATATTATGAAATGGTAAAGATTTCGCAACGAAATCGTTAAACATAGAATTTGCAGCATGGAAATCAAAGTTCAGATCATGAAAAGGCCATGATGGAACATAAATAAACTTTGTCGATAAAATTTTATAACATATTTAAACTTATAAAATTCAATTGCGAATGAAATTACTGCGTTCCAAAAAGCACAGAATTTCCATCATTAAAAAATCGAAAACAGTTCTGGAGTTTATCGAATGAACTTTTTTGCATGATCTTAAAGCAGAAATTGAAGACGAGAACTTTCATTTCCTCTCTTAATTTATGTTTTTTAGAATAGTTTCATTTTATTTAAGGACTTTTATGATTTCGAATGTCACACAAGAAAAAGTTGGATTTAAAGTATAATTTCTATTCTAAATCAGGAAAGGATTTGTTCCAAATTGTTTTCAAATTTGGCAGATCTCAGAGTGATCTGATCTCTTTTTTAAATATATGAGCATTTTAGCTTTGCTGCCTTATTTTTTTTAAATCCCCCTCTGCTGAAGATCTGGGCCTTGTGTGGTTAGCGTAGTGCAGAATAGAATGTGAGTGAGCTAGTTCGGCCAGCTAGTTACCACACTTTAGCAAAGTGTGAAACGGGGATATGATGATTTGTGAACAAAAATCTGTGAACCAAAGAAAAAAACGCGGTAAACGATAAAACTCAGGCTGTATGAATCAGTTTTTTGATTAAATAGTCTTGAATTTATTTAACTCATATAAAAAAAAGTTCCGCCGAGGCATAATAGCCTTTCAGGAGGCTATACTTTGAGCGTTGTTTACTTAAAACTCCTATATGATAAACATTTAATTTTTCCTTTATGATCAAGTTGAAGAATTATATTTTTGAAAAAAAATATAATATTTTAGACATTTTATGTTTAATTCTAGTAAAAAACGTTTGAAAAGCAAGGTTAATTAAACCGCCTGATACTACCTCATGGTAGGCTCCAGGAAATGTATGTTTATCTAAATAACTGCGCAGTGCTCTGTTTCACTGATCACTTTTGTCTGACTGACTTTATCT
>SCLH01001442.1:107833-140187 GCA_004367855.1 Oikopleura vanhoeffeni
ATTTTCATTATTTGGGGATTTTCTGATTTGTTAATTTTGGAAAATATTGAAACCCAATTTTTTGACCAGAAGAACTCAAAATATCAAAAATCTGTAAGCAGATTTTTATCTTGGCATCACTCAAGCTTTTATTTGATGGTACTTTCAACTAAATCCGACGAATTTTATTTTCGAGTTTTTACTACCGGTTTACTAAAATGCGATTTTCCAGAATTAAGCAAGAAAATTCAAAATTCTGTTTTGGCCAAAAAACCCGAAATATGTTTTTCCGTCTTTTCTCAAATTAATACTGCATTTTGAAATTGATCCTCAGATCCTAAGGCTTTTGAAGAGCGATAACCTTGAAATTAGGCGGTGTTTGGCAGTTCTAGAAAATACTTGTCCAAAACTCAAAAATGTGTTTCCGCCAAATAGCGAGCATTTTTGTTTCTGTGGTTCATGCCAAGTTTGAGTAGAATGGTATGCGAGTTTTAAAAGAAGTAGGAATTTGAAATTTGATTAGGTCTCAAAAGTTTCGAAGCAGTTTAGTATTCTGGTAAAGTGGAGTACAAAAGTAATATTTTTTGACCGAATTCTCGTATTTTTTGTTATTCGACTTTAAATATGAAAAATATAAAATCGGCTTCGCAGCTTTTCTGTTTCGAAGCACAAATACCTAATTTTATAAAATAAAAGACAAAAACATAACTAAAATAATTCCACATGGAATTAAGAAGACATAATTTCTTCAGTTTTTGGCAAAGTTTTATATAAATTTATATACAAATCAACAAATACACAAGTGGTTTTCAAAATAATTTGGTTAGAACACAGTATTTTTGATTTTTAGAACAGCTGATCTATCATATCCCAAAAAATATACCCAAATGCTCAAAAATCCATGGTATCCTGTATTTTCAAAAATTCTGGTTATTTTGATAACCCGTCTTCTAGAAAATGCTGTTTTTTATGACGTCTCGTCGGTAGAATGACTTTTCAAGAGAAAGAAAATTTTCCATAAAATAAATTGTTAACCCAAATCATCTGATTAAAAAGTTTAGACATTTATGCAAACATTTAAGCGACAGTGTTTATGACGTATGGGAGTTAATAGTTCAACAGTTAATTTTATACTTATTTACAGTTATGTTTGATGCCAAAAAAGCCAAAAAAAGTGGGCGTACTGTGCTTCCGGGGGCTATCACCACCAAAAGTAACGAATCCTAGCAGAACATATTTTTTTTCTGGGCCCTTAGTAGTCAGATTCTGACTATCAGAAAATGACTTCTGAAAACACTCATTTCAGCACTTACTCGAATTTTGGACATAATTATTTTTTTTTATTTTTTTCATAATAATGAGTAGTAGGGTTGCGCACGTTAAAATTTTTATTTATTAAATGAGTGCTATAAATTGACAACAAATAGGAATCTTTAAAGAAGAATTCAAATATTTGAAAATTTATCAATTTTTAAATGAGGTTTCAGAATAATGTTAAAAATAAGAATTTGAAGCACAAACGAAAATAGAAATTTTTAAACATCATAATTTGACCACAAAATAACGTGAAAATTTCACCTGAAAATTCGTATATCTCATGCTGGTGCACCCTGGAATGCCAGAGATCATTATAATGGGTCATTATTAATGGCCTTACTCAGTGAGTATAACTCAAAAAAAGTTTATAAAATTTGTCACAATTTTTGAAAAAAATGTGGTTCATTTTTCAAAATACCTTATGTCAACAAATGTTGGCCTTTAATTAAGTTATTACTATAACTACGACTATTTGAGTTATGAGACGTTTTTAGATTTCAATGATCTAAGTACTGCAGTTCACTCAAGTGATTTTGCCCAAGATGAACTCGACGAAGCTTTTCAATTTGATCAATCTTTTTTGGATAATCACAATTTCCAAGAAGTTTTATCCGAAAGAACATTTGAAGACCCTGTGTTTGAGGAGCCACCAGTAAGGTGGTCAAAGTGATACTTTTTTTTTCTCAAACCCGATTTTAATTTTTGGCCCATATTCTTCCTCCAACCTAAGTGGATCTTGAAAATGATGATGATGATCTCTATAGCGTGTGTTTGAGTCTCACTAGTGCCTTATTGTCCGAGGTGTTGATCGGTTGATATAACGCGGCAATCAACTTTGAAACTTCAAATATCAAGCACCCTTGCCTATTATTGTACCAAAGACAAAATTAGTGGGATTCAAACACGCGCTATAAAGATCACCATCATTTTCAAGATTCACTTTGGTTGAAAAAAGGGTATGTCAATTTTGGGAAGGAGATTAAATTGAATTTTTATGTTTTAAGTTTAACTCCATATACAGTACTAATCTTGACGGACGCTTATTGGTCTAAAAAATCCGCAACAAACTTTCTGCTTATCTCGTAGGTTCAAAGACCGACCGCAGGGCAATGTTCTCAATATTAGTATTATAAACTGTTTCCTAATGATAAGAAAAAATTGGATGAAACCCATTAATTAAGATTCGCAAACTTTCGAGAATAATGTCGAGTCTTTTCGATTTTGTTTTATTTGAAAAACTTTGATGGTTGTAAGACAACAACTGCTTAAGAGGTCATTTAAAAACCTTATTTCATAATCTCAAAAATCATGAAATTATATTTGGCAATGTTTGACACATATCTTTAATCGAGGAAGAACGAGCATCCTGAGTCAAATGTGGCGAATTCATCCGAATTAATTCCGCTTTTGAAACCGACTCATCTGATTAGGTTTTTTTCATAGCTCAAACTGAGCACAAATTTCTAGTGAATAATAACATAAAAAAGGGTTCGAATAAAACCATTTTTAAGTTTTTTTCAGAGATTACTGAAATTGTTTAATTAAAAGTGTTTGTTAAAAAATTGGAAACAATGGTCTGTCTCGGACTATTTTTTTGTTAATTAATTTTTCTCTTAATATTTGTGCTCAGTTAAAGCTATCTAAAACTGTCCGAATTAACTATTCGGATTAATTCGCCGCCTTTGACTCAGAATGCTCATTTTTCCTCGATTAAAGATATGCTAAGCGTTTCTGGTTATTTCATCATTGAATTCCGATCCTTTAAAGACCACAATTCCTTCAGCGGCCATTTGAAGAGGTAATTTGAAGAGTTTATTTTAGATCATTATTTTATAACCTCAAAATACTTGGGTTCAAGTATCAATTGGAATAGAATTTAACAACTTTTCGAACTAACATCATGATAATCTGACGCCTGATCTTTGTCATAACAATGTTTTTAAATCACTTTGGCCACTCTAGTCACCAGTTGACAGTAGTTCTGGATGTTTTTATTGTATCGAAGCATATAATGCTTATTTGATAGTGATTATGATTGTTTGCTTTTTCATCCCATTGGTTTTGATGGTTATTTCGTATGCTATGATTTTCTTGAAACTTCATGAGACTACCAAAAGGACAGTAAATAAAATATTGAAACGTTGATAAATTTATACAGAACTTTATGTAAAAATGCTTATTTGAAAATTATAATATTAAGAATAATAAATTATTTTAAAAGCAAAATATTATGTTACAGTTACGTGAGAGTCTTTTCTTATGGTCACAAGAAAAATGACGTAAAAGTGAAATAAAGAATTTTATATTTTGCTTTTTTGGTCCTTTTTATCAACATTTACGTNTAAAATGAAAGAAATCTGAGACCATCGATTTCAAAAAGGTCTTATCGTATTCGAAATCCACCATTTGGCTTCGAAGTTTCTCCATTTTGCTTGCGACCACTTATCTTAGCCTGTTTTCAATATGGATAACCACTCACGCGGGTGTTTGATGCCATATTATCTGATGAAAAAACTTTTGTGGCCTTTTTGATCTAATGTGCCCATCTTTTATGGTTTCTATTGTTATAAATATTACATTTTTGAAAAGTGGAGCAGTTTGAGCAGCGCATAATGCAATTTATATCCAACGATTGTGTAAAGGTGACCGTGAATGACTTTCATGTCAGGTACTAGTAAGAAAGACTCCACCAGACTACTCGAATATTTCGTCTCTCATATACTTTCCTCAAACTCACCTCAGATTTGAACCGAACTCACAATCGCTATCTCCCCCAGACCATGTATTGTGTATAACTTATACAGTATCAGCTAAAACGTTTTATTTATAGAAATATTTGTTGAGCATTTTTTCTTTACGGCTTTGCTGTCGTAGGTATCAGTGCGCATTATTATTTTGTATTTAATTATTTTGTATTAAATAATAATCACAGAAAATTTTTATATTACTACATTTTTATATTAAAATTTCTAAATTTTTAATTGTTTACAAAAAGTTTCAGTTGAACGTAGTTGAACTTTCAGTTTCTCGATAAACGAGAAACTAAATTTTATGATCATTGTTTTTTGAGATATTTTATATGATTTTTCTTTAGTAAAACCAATATATTGTTGAGCTTTCGATTTATTACAATCATTTTCGTAACAAAGTTTTTTTAACATCAAAATATTTTCGCAAGATTTGCATTTGAGTAATTTTGCAATAGTGAGGCTCGAAATTGGCTAATTAAGACCCCANTTTGGGGTGCTAAAAATAGCACGACAGTTGCTAGGGAAAACTCAGAAAGCTATAGAAGCTTATTAAAAAAAAATTCCGAAAAAAAGTTCGATTATTTTTCATTATGTGGGGATTCTTGATTTGTTTAATTTTGGAAAATATTGAAACCCAATTTTTTGACCAGAAGAACTCAAAATATCAAAAATCTGCTAAGCAAAAAACAGATTTTGTATTCCTTGGCCATCACTCAGCTTTTATTTGATGGTGACTTTCAACTAAATCCGACGAATGTTATTTTCGAGTTTTTACTACCGGTTTACTAAAATGCGATTTTCCAGAATTAAGCAAGAAAAATCAAAATTCTGTTGTGGCCAAAAAACCCGAAATAGTTTTCCGTCTTTTCTCAAATTAAGACCTGCATTTTGAAATTGATCCTCAGATCCTAAGGCTGTTTGAAGAGCGATAACCTTGAAATTAGGCGGTGTTTGGCCAGTTCTAGAAATACTTTGTCCAAAACTCAAAAATGTGTTTCCGCCAAATAGCGAGCATTTTTTGTTTCTTGTGTGTCATGCAAGTTGGAGTAGAATGGTATGCGAGTTTTTAAAAGAAGCTAGGAATTTGAAATGTGATTAGGTCTCAAAAGTTTCGAAGCAGTTTAGTATTCGGGTAAAGCGGGAGTTACAAAAGTATATTTTGACCGAATTCTTATTTTGCGGATTTTTTGTTTATTTCGACTTTAAATATGAAAAAATATTAAAATCGGCTTCGCAGCCTTTTCTGTTTCGAAGCACAAATACCGTAATTTTATAAAATAAAAGACAAAAAACATAACTAAAATAATTCCACATGGAATTAAGAAGACATAATTGCTTCAGTTTTTGGGCAAAGTTTTATATAAATTTATATCAAATTCAACAAATACACAAGGTGGTTTCAAAAATAATTTGAGTTAGAACACAGTATTTGATTTAGAACAGCTGATCTAATCCATATCCCAAAAAAATATACCCCAAAATGCCTCAAAAATCCATGGTATCCGTATTTTCAAAAATTCTGGTGATTTTGATAACCCGTCTTCTAAAAATGCCTTAAAATGCTGTTTTTTATGACGTCTCGTCGGTAGAATTGACTTTGTCAAGAGAAAGAAATTTTCATAAAATAAATTGTTAACCCAAACATCGATTAAAAAGTTTAGACATTTATCAAATTTAAGCGACAGTGTTATGACGTATGGGAAGTTAATAGTTCGAACGAGTTAATTTTATACTTATTTACTTATGTTTGATCCAAAAAAGCCAAAAAAAGTGGGCGTACTGTGCTTCCGGCGGCTATCCACACCAAAAGCTAACGAATCCAAGCAGAACATATTTTTTTTCTGCGGCCCTGAGTAGTCAGATTCTGACTATCAGAAAATGACTTCTGAAAACACTCATTTCAGCACTTACTCGATTTTGGACATAATTATTTTTTTTTATTTTTTGCCATATAATGAGTAGTAGGTGCGCAACGTATTAAAATTTTTATTTATGTAAAATGAGTGCTTAAATTGACAACAAATAGGAATCTTAAAGAAGAATTCAAATATTTGAAAATTTTCAATTTTTAAATGAGGTTTCAGAAATAATGTTAAAATAAGAATTTGAAGCCCAACCAAACGAAAATAGAAATTTTATTAAACATCATAATTTGACCACAAAATAACGCTGAAAATTCCTGAAAATTCGTATATCTCATGCTGGTGCCCACCCTGGAGAATGCCCCAGAGATTCATTATAATGGGTCATTATTAATGGCCTTACTCCAGTAGTATAACTCCAAAAAAAGTATAATTTGTCACAATGTTTGAAAAAAATGTGGTGCATTTTTCAAAATACCTTATGTCAACAAATGTTGGCCTTAATTAAGTTATTACGAAACTACATGACTATTTGAGTTATGCAGACGTTTTTAGATTTTCAATGATCTAAGTACTGCAGTTCACTCAAGTGATTGTGCCCCCAAGATGAACTCGACGAAGCTTTTCAATTTGATCAAATCTTTTTTGCGATAATCACCAATTTCCCAAGAAGTTTTATCCGAAAGAACATTTGAAGACCGCTGTGTTTGAGGAGGCCACCAGTAAGCGTGGTCAAAGTGATTCTTTTTTTCTCAAACCCGATTTTAATTTTTGGCCCATATTCTTCCTCCAACCTAAGGGCGATCTGAAAATGATGATGATGATCATCTATAGCGTGTGTTTGAGTTCTCACTAGTGCCTTATTGTCCGAGTTTGATCGGTGATATAACGCGGCAATCAACTTTAAACTCTCAAATATCAAGCACCCTTGCCTATTATTGTACCAAAGACAAATTAGGGGATTCAAACACGCGCTATAAAGATCACCATCATTTTCAAGATTCACTTTGTTGAAAAAAGGGTATGTCAATTTTGGGGAAGGAGATTAAATTTGAATTTTTATTGTTTTAAGTTTAACTCCATTACAGTACTAATCTGACGGACGCTTATTGGTCTAAAAAATGCCGCCAACAAACTTTCTGCTTATCTCGTAGCGTTCAAAGACGAGTCGCAGGGGCAATGTTCTCAATATTAGTATTATAAAACTGTTTCCTAATGATAAGAAAAAATGGATGAAACCCAGTAATTAAGATTCGCCAAACTTTCGAGAATAATGTCGAGTCTTTTCGCATTTTTTTTATTGAAAAACTTTGATGGTGTAAGCACCAACAACTGCTTAGACGTCATTTAAAAACTTTAATTTCATAATCTCAAACAATCATGAATTATATTTGGCAATGTTTCACACATATCTTTAATCGAGGAAGAATACGCAAAAAAAAAAAAAAAAAAACGAGGCATCCTGAGTCAAATGTGGCGAATTCATTCCGAATTGAATTCCGCTTTTGAAAACCACTCATCTGATTCAGGTTTTTTCATAGCTCAAACTGGAGCCCACCAAATTCTAGTGAATAATACATAAAAAAGGGTTCGAATAAAACCATTTTTTTTAAGTTTTTTTCGACGATTACTGAAATTGTTTAATTAAAAGTGTTTGTTAAAAAATCGGAAACAATGGTCTGGTCGGACTATTTTTTTGCTTAATTAATTTTTCTCTTAATATTTGTTGCCTCAGTTTAAAGCTATACTAAAAACTGTCCGAGTTAAACTATTCGCGATTAATCGCCGCCCTTTGACTTCAGAATGTCATTTCCTCGATTAAAGATATTGCTAAGCGGTTCTGGTTATTTCATCATGAATCCGATCCTTTAAAGAACCACAATTCCTTCAAGCGGCCATTGGAAGAGGTAATTTGAAGAGTTTATATTTAGATCATTTATTTGATAACCTCAAAATACTGGTTCAAGTTCACCCATTGAATAGAATTTAACAAACGTTTCGACACTAACCATCATGATAATCTGACGCCTGAGTCTTTGTCAATAACAATTTTTTAATCACTTTGGCCACTTAGTCACAGTTGACAGTAGTTCTGGGATTGTTTTTATTGCTACGAAGCATATATGCCTTATGTTGATAGTGATTATGCATTGTTTTGCTTTTTCATCCCATTGCGTTATGATCGGTGTATTTTCGTATTGCCCTATGATTGTCTTGAAACTTCATGAGACTACAAAAGGACAGTAAATAAAAATAGTGAAACGTTGATAAAATTAACAGAACGTTTATGCTAAAAAAAGCTTATTTGAAATTATAATATTAAGATAATAAATTATTTTAAAAGCAACAATATTATGTTCAGTTACGTGAGAGTCTTTTCTTATGGTCACAGAAAAATGACGTAAAAGTGAAATAAAGAATTTTATATTTTGCTTTTTTGCAGTCCTTTTTATCAACATTTACCGTTAAATTGAGAGAAAAAAGTACTACAGTTATCGGAATCACCCATTAGATTAGGGAATTGTTGATTTTATTTTTTTGTAATTTTAATAGCCGCAACAATTTTATTGCAGTCCCTGCGGTCGAAATTCCAAAAAAATTGAGAAAAAATGCCTCATGGAAAAAACTTACATGGATTCTGAAAACACCAACAACTGGTCAATTCATAATCTACGTAGGCGCCCTAGGCCCGAGGCACAGATTTTAAATGTCTGAACTTGAGCGCCTCCTGCCCACCTTTCGGCCTGAATCTGTAAGCAATTTTTCTTCTCAAAATTGCTTTTTTTTGCCGCTTACGGCGAACCCACACTGAGCCTAAATGAAAGAAATCTGAGACCATCGATTTCAAAAAGGCTTATCGTATCGAAATCCACCATTGGCTTCGAAGTTTCTGCCCATTTTGCTTTGCTACCACTTATCTTAGCCATGTTTTCAATATGGTAACACGCACGCGGGTGTTGATGCCATATTATCTGATGAAAAAACTTTTGTGGCCTTTTTGAGCTAATGTGCCCCATCTTTTATGGTTTCTATTTGTTTTAAAAATTATGTACATTTTGAAAAAGTGGAGCAGTAGTGAGCAGCGGCATAATGCCAATTTATATCCAAAACGATTGTGCTAAAGGCTGACCGTGAGATGACGTTCATGTCAGGTACTAGTAAGAAAGACTCCACCAAGATACTCGAATATTTCGTCTCTCATATACTTTTCCTCAAAACTCACCTTCAGATGTACGAACTCCACATCGCTATCGCCCCAGACCATGTATTGTGTATAACTTATACATTTATCAGCCTAAAACGTTTTATTTATAAAAATATTGTTTGAGCATTGTTTCTTTACGCTTTGCTGTCGTAGGTATGCAGTGGCGCATTATTATTTTGTATTTAGTATTCTGCTATTAAATAATAATCCACGAAAATTTTTATTACTACATGTTTATATTAAAATTCTCTAAATTTAATTGTTTACAAAGTTTCAGTTGAACGTAGTTGAACTTTCAGTTCTCGAAAACGAGAAACTAAATTTTATGTTCATTTTTTTTGAGATATTTTATATGATTTTTCTTTAGTAAAACCAATATATGTTGAGCTTTCGATTTATTACATCATTTTCGTAACAAAGTTTTAAACATCAAAATATTTTCGAAGATTTGCATTTGAGTAATTTTCAATAATAGTGAGCTCGAAATTGGCTATAAGGACCCCAGTATTCTATTTTTTCAGCAGAAATATCGTGATACGTGTTATACCCAGGTTACTAGCGTGATTGAGTCTGAAGTGGCGTCAAATTCGCGCCAGATAGAAACCATACTCGCTGTGTTATCAAACCAAAGTAATGGGCGTGAACTGATGACCGCATAAAACAAGAGCCAATAGCGAGCTGGATTTTCTCTAATGTAAAAATATTCCAAATTGAGGTTGATCTCAAGAGTATGCTGTAACACGCTCTCAAAATAGCTCCTGAGGCCCTATTGTGCCTCGGCGCGAACTTTTTTTTATATGCTCCGGAGGTTAGCTTGTGGACAAATAGTAATCGTACAATAGCTTTCTTGATCGACTCTTAAACACAGAAAATTTGCCCTAAATGAAATATTTCGAATAATAAATATTTAAGATTTTCTTTAGATGAAAAATGGTGAGCATTAACGTTGTATGCCATAATCTTCAAACACTAGAAATTCACGTAAAGGCGCGCTGAGCAATCTCCCCGAATGCAGGCGTTCACAGCACAATTCTACGGTAACAACAAAACGAAACCATTTTTCAATATCTAATATTTGCGGTGATCAAACTTTTTTTTCACAATAATAATCATGAAATATATTTTTTTATCATTTTTTAACATAGAACTTGAAACCAGAAATGTGTGTTCAAATGATTTTTGTTGAGTTTAAGCCGCTAGACGAATATATTATTAATATTATATTTTTTGGATATATTTCATACTATTAAACATTTTCGGTCCGCTTCGAATCTCGACGCTTCTCACGCAATTCATTAAAATATCGATTTTGTCACCAAACACCCCCTTTTTGTCCGCGAAAAAACCCTACAATCTGTTTTTTTGTTTCGACGCCACTTCAGACTCACGCGTACAGATAATATTTGATTTGTACAACTTAAATTAAGAAAATCAAATCTTATCTGTACCTGTATAACACGTATAAACGATCTTTTTAAAAAAATTGAATAGTGGGGTCTTAACTAGCCAATTTCGAGCCCCACTATTGCAAAATTGCTGAATTGCAAATCTTTCGAAAATATTTTAGTGTTAAAAAACTTTGTTTCGAAAATGATTGTAATAAATCGAAAGCTTAACAATATATTATTTAAAAACATATTTACCCAACGTTTCGATTTATTATCATTATCAAAAATGTAATTTTTTATATAAGTTTCAGGTCCAACAATAAAAGAGCAGAATACTAGAATTTTAATTTTTGTTCAGAAATTTAAGAAGTTCAGAAATTCAAGGAAAAATTTTTTATTTAAGCTTTGCATTATTTGTGCTGGTTTTTGCCAACTAGTTTAAGAAATATCAGAAAAGTTTAAAGGGGTTGTGATCCCATTGATCATTAAGAGAGGGTTTTTAACTCGTATAAAATAGGCTTCAGCTATTTTTCGATTTTTTTTGTATCTGAACCTTTTTTTAATGATTTTGAATTTATTTTTAAAAATTGAGAATTTAGCCTTCGCAGGACTGGTAAAGTAATTTTGATTTTTAATGGCAAATTCGTTCGAGTCTTTTATGTATTTTTCGCAACTAAAAATGTGGTTACAAATATTACTTTGGTTCGAGGGTTGTTGATGTTCATAAATACGATTTATTAACATTCTTGCTGTTTCACCAATGTATTTTCTTCCAAGGACACAAATATTCATATACACAGTCACTTTTTCGAATTTGTCAATTACAGGTTTGCGAGAAACGAAAAAGTTTGCTGACCTTGACACTTTCTGTAGGTAACATTAACTTGGAAATCTGGCAGAATTTGTGACATTTTTCTGATAAGATCACAAATTCCATATTCTATGAGAGGTGACGAGTATTCAAAACATACGGTGTGTATCATCGGTTTTCGAGCTGGTTTAACACTATCTGACAAAAAGAGCTTAATTTTACTATTCACAAGTGCAACAGGGTAAAAATTCCTACTATATACCTCTTTCAGTTCCTCGAGAGTCTCTAGAAAGTTTTCATGAGAGCTACTAGCATTGTATTCTCGGTGTAAATTTGTCATAATACCTCCTTTGAGATATTTTTTACTCACAACTGAGTGTTCAAAGTTTGACAGTACAGTTTCGACCGAGTTTTTTCTATATTTTTTAAATTCTAAAATATTTTCATTGTTTATATAAATTAACTTATCCAGAAAAATAATTTGGTTTTCAGCATTCATATGCTCTATTGTAAAATTAAGAGATTTATCAAAATAGTTTAAATCTTTTGTGAAAGATCTTATAGAATTTTTCTGCAAAATAATTAATGAGTCATCGGCAAACCTACTGTAATGAATAAGTTTGCCTGTTTTAATATATTTGTCCAAAACCTTCGTTTCTAACGCATGCACGAAAATATTTGAAAGCATCGGACTTAGGGCGCTCCCCATATTAAGTCCTGATTTTTGTTGGTAGACACCAATTGGTGTATTTATAATGCTGAAATTTTTACGTGTTTTCAGCAAAAAAACTTTTAAATAATCCCGTTTTGGTGGTAGCAGTGTTTTTCCGTCAATTTCCTTGAAATTGAAATATTTTACAGGGTCCACATCAATTCTGTCTAAAATTATGGATACACACCTGACCACAATAATGTTACAGTACATTTGACTTATGTATGCAGAAATTACCCTATGAATTTTATGGTCAAACTTTTTTCGGTCATTTATAAAATTTTCTTTAAATATTTCATCATTTTTTATGATAAATGTACATTCATCAGAAATAGGTTTTAGTAAAACTTTCAGATAACTTTCAGCGTTGCTTACTAAAGCATCATATGCTGTGGCGAGGCCTCTTAAGGGTTAATCTTTTTTATGAAGTTTTGGCGTCCCATAAAAATTAGACAAAGAATAATTTGGAAATAAACTTCTTATTTTCTATACCGGTAGACAACCACTGAAAGTTTTAGTAAGCAACTTTTTTTATTCTTGAAGATCTTTTTCCAAAGAGTTTCTATCATAACCTTCAAGTTTCGTGAAATTTTGGTATAATAGACTTTTAATTTGAGAATTATAGTCGGTTTTTGATAAAAATATGAGGTCTGCTTGTTTATTTACTTTTAACAACAAAATATCCTGATGATCTTGAAGAAACTTTTTTAAAATTTTTATTCGAGGATCGAACATTTTTGCATTTGATATAGAATTACCAGCTAAAATGGTTTGAGCTTTTATTACTGCAATATCAACCTCATTTATGGCATTTTTTTGCGCTTCTCGTTGAAAAACAGAAAATAATTTATCCATTTCAGTGAAATTTTGGCAACTCAAATCGTTAAAACTTCCTATGCCTCTATTTTTGCCAAGTGAAAGCAGGTCAATAACTTCAGGGGGAATCTCATAGTTTGTTCTATTGTGAACTGTGATACGATTGTAATCCGCTTTTTTAAGGCCATGCAGGTTTTCCAATTTAATGTTACGTAATCGGTCTGGTTTAATTTGCGATTTAAATGATAGATTTTTAAGTAGGTTTTAAAAATACTGATGGTCATCAGGGTTAACGCAGTAGTTTTTGATTTCATTGGATAAATTTAAAAGTTGTATTTTTAGAGCATTTAATTTTGCAGATTTTTCTTTAAATTCGTCTTTAAGCTTACGTTTTCGAAGTTATGAAATTTCGCCAGGTTTTAACCCGATTTGTTTTTTATTTTTGTTCGATATTTTTAGAAAATTTGGACAAAGATTCTCTTCCAAACAAACATGGATATAAATCCAACGATTTTCTGTTGTTTGTGTGGCCTGATACTTGTATAAAGTTTTTTTGCAGAGGTATGTTCTCAAAATGTTTTCTTGAAGTCTCTGCGATTAGTAAATTATTTAAAAACATATTATCTAACGTTTCGATTATTACATCATCAAAGATGTAATTTTTTATATAAGTTTCAGGTCCAACAATAAAGTACAGAATACTAGAATTTAATTTTTGTTCAGAAATTTAAGAAGTTCAGAAATTCAAGGAAAAAAATTAACAATATATATAAGTTTTACTAAAGAAAAAACAACTAATTCTTAGTTTCCATTTCACAACCTACTCTTCGAAAAGCTAAAAGACTTATCTTAGCTTGAAGAAATGAAAATTGGGGTCAGTCATTTCTCGGTAACTGGGATACTTTCTGTGGTGGTTAATATATTTATAACTAAAATAATCGGGCGAAACCGGTGAGCAACAGATAAAAAACCCGTTATATCACAATCTTATTTGATCTGTCAATTAAGTTGAACGACGGGAATTTGAATTCTTAAATAATTCTTACCGCGTATCACCTCAAGTCTCGACAAATCACTTTTTGTCTCGACTTTTCTCGGAAATAAGACGATCAGTTTATATCATATTATCTTAATTTTCCTAAATGAAATATAAAACTGACTTAATAATCTGAATTTTATTCATAACTTGGTATTCAGTCCTAAAACATAAGTTGTTGAAGTAAACAGAATTAATTTGGAGCTATTTTTAGTTCAACAAAGAAAAATTATATGTTTAAGTATCGACTCCGACTCCCTTAAGATAAAACGACATCTCTCTTACGGGGCCTCCTGGTGATTATTTGCCATTTAAGCCTTTTTATAACATCATAAATTATGGCAAAAAATCTCAAGGATGCCTCGTAATTGACATATCAGGTCATAGATTTAATTTATTTTATAGGAAATGAGCAGTTAAGTTGGATTTGTAAACTAATTTGAAGAACTAAGTTTAACGCTTTGACGTCACATTTTTATTATTTATTATCCCACAGACTGCACATGATTAGAAACAAGAATTCCCGGAATCAGTTGGATGCTCGGAAGAAAGTGATCATCATGATTTGTGTCATTTTGGCAAGTTTCGTTATTTGCTGGTGCCCATTTCACATTGAAAAATTAATCGAAATAACAAATAGCTGGAAAGAACTTGAAAGTGAAAATATTCCTAATGATATTATGATCGTTATGAAAATTAAATATAAAGCTTCTGGTAGAATTGTTTCACGTCGGTTTGAATTTTAAAATCGCAAAATGTCAGGTTTAACATTTATTTGATATCTTGCGCTGATTATACAGATTATTTCTTTAAAAATTTTAGAATTCTAGTTCAATTTTGATTAGTCGAAATTGGAACCAATCAGAATTCAAATTTTCGAAATTTGCTTTGATCAAATTTTTTTATTTTGTTATTTTTGGAACAAAAATGATAACAAAAATTTGACTTCAGCAAAGATTTAATCACTCAAGTGTGATATCACATATATATCGCCCTTTCACACTATCCGGAATATTTTGGCCCTACTACTAAAAACACAGTACATTAACTATACAGGGCCCAAATATTCCGGATAGTGTGAATGCGGGATATATCCATATGGATATGGATGAGTTTGTCGGTGAGTCCACATTTTGCACTATTCGATTTTGCATTATCGAAAAAAAAATTTGAGAAATTTTTTCGATAAAATTATCTTTTGTATCGTTTTTCCCAACATAAATCTGCAAGTAAACTAATGAGAGATAATTTTTATTTTTGATTACGTCGATCAAAAGATAGACTATAAGATAAACTTAGTTAACATAATAATTAAAATTATGTATTTTTGAAATTACCGTCAAAATTGCGTCTAAATCAAAGTTAACATTAACAATTCTGATTGGTTGAAATATTGATCAATCAAAATGTATAATGAAGCCGAATAACTTTCGCTGATTTGTTTAAAAAAGGGAAAATTTTTTAAACAATCAAGTCATAAGTAAAAATCTTGGTAGCATTTTATGTTGGAGGCAGTTAAGCATCATTCTGAAACTTTCTAGTGTGAAATTGAGACTACGCCACCAAGTGGTGAAAGCTTTGTAATGCTATCAATGATAGCCTATCATGCAATTTTGTTAACCCCCTCACTCATTTGACTATTGATAACCCCCTGAGGCACTACATCCACTTTTATGGCTCGACTTTGAAGCTCTATTATCCGAAAAGTATAAGTGCTGTCGATCAAATTATTTTCAGTCATTGAGATAAAGGATAGACTTAACTTTATGGATGATTATATTTAGATAATTAACACTTTGATTACTTAATTTAGGCTGCGGAATAACGAAGTTGACTTACACTGTTCCTTAGAAAAAATTATACGATTTTTGTAATAAGATGTAAATTAAATAAAATAGAATAAAACCTTGACTTTCCTAATCTGGTCTCCGATTCAAAATACCTAATCGGGTTCGTCTATAAAACGATAATTCTCACCTCTGAACTGGTGGAATTAATGGTAAACAATATGTCTGCTTCTTATATTTCCGCTCCGCTTTGTCATTGATGAGCAATTTTTCTGTTTACGAACAAAAAAAAATAAAAAAAGTTTTACATTTAGTAGAAATATTATTATTTTTTTAAAAGATGGTCAAGACGAATTCCTGAAAACTGAGCATTTTAGACCTTGTTTTTTACGAATAAATTATGAGATAAAGCTGATAAAGAAAAATTTCAGAGAAATCAAGAAAAAAAGTAGAATGAAATATATTTCGAACGGCTGATCAAAAAAAAATTTATTTTCATTTTTCAACAATAAATCGCGAACTCTATTAGCGATTTGAACCTTCAACTTCTATTTCCAATATTTTTGTCTTTTCCGGTCTTTTCAAAAAAATGGAAGTCACTTTTATGGCTCTATGAGTGAGAAGGTTAAACAAAATACAAATTAGACAATTATTGTATGTGTCGTTTAAGACTACTTCGAGTCATTACATAGAAAAAACATCAAGAATTGGCTGACCTTGTACAGTCTCACTTATCAGACTGATTTAAGCAAAACAAAAAATCACGCTGTTAACTTCAAAGGGTGAAAGCTCATCATTCTGGGACGGAGTAAACAAACAATATTTAAAATTTTTTCAAGTACTAATATTAATGTAAATAAGTTTCATTGATTCTCATTTCAGTAATTAATAATCCCTGATAAAGAAGTTACTCAATATACAGATCACATACTGATTTTTGTATTTATAGGCTTCAATGAGATTTGAACTCGGGACCAAATAAGCTAGCTGAAAATATTATTTATTATTTGCATTTGGTTTATTTGATCTCGAGTTCGAATCTTACTGAAGCCACGTATTCTAAAAGTTGAGGGTGTGTAGCGAGAACCCTTCATACTAAACCGAAACCGTTGATGAAAGTTCATGTGGGTTCCGGGATTATCGCAACCAAGAACAACGATTCAAAGAAAAAAAAATGGCCCTTTAGTGGTTCTCAATTAAAAACCCTTAATTTCAGCACTGGCTTGAATTTTGAGCATAATAAACTGATTTTTTATTATGGAAGAAAAAATTTGAATAAATTACAGGGCATTTGTCAAGATGGAACAATTAGTAAGCTTATTATCTCCCAGAGTCCGTCCTCGAAATCATTCTTATTTTAATACTATGCAAAAATTGCGAAAGTTTCCGATGCGCAAAAGCTCTGCAAATGCCGATATAATATTTGAACAGTTTTCTCTGATGAAAATGCCGAAAAATACGAAAAAAATTAAATATTTTTTCAAACTTTCAAGTCACGATTTCCTTCTGTTTTTGTTACATTTTTATTCAAAACTGAAAATTTTAACCGCTGCGCACCCTAACTATATTTTTATTCACTGAGTGATTTCTGGATTAAGGGTTATTAATAAACCAGAAAAATTTAATAACCTCAAAAATTAATAAAAATAGGGAAATTCACGCTGTTCATTGTAAAAACCGTATCTTTAATGAAAATTACCGTGGGAGTTTCAGGTGGCGTGAAGGCTTAATTATAAGTTACTCGCAAAAATGTAAGTATACAGTATGCTTTAAATCTGATCTCAGATCATCTCAAGTGTCAACAAATCACTTTATGTCTCGACACAACTTGACACTCGTGTGGTTATTCACAGACTCGTCTCTCAAAAATTCAAAAAGTCCCTAGATAAAGAATTAAAGCCTTAACCCTTGGAATCACACAGCCGATATATAGGCTCAAGCCTACCTAAAACCTTCCAAAATGGCCAAAATAAATGTCACAGAATTGTTTCTTCCGAATTCATTATAAAGAATTTTGCGGTGATTCCGAAAAAAGTACTCAATTTTTTTTGGGATAATTGGTTCGAATATTACGGGGAGTTGATTTTTGAGATTTTTTGCCGAAGTTTTACTTCCGAAAAAATTATTTAGAAACTAGACATTAAAACAAATGTGAAAAAAAACAGTTTTTAGGAAAGTGTTTTGTGCATGCAAAACACTTAACATTAAAATATATTCGTATCTTGGGACATATATTTTTTTTGGAAGTGAAATTTCAAAATTTTCGATTTAAGGGGGTTGTGGGTGTAGTATGTTGGAATTGCTGAGGAAAATAGCCCTCTCCTTCAGCTGGACTGTAAGGATCGATAACGGGCAGATAAGAATAAATGAGAAAAAAAATACGGGAGACTTTTTCTTTCAATTACAAGTAAAATTTTTTTTATTCTGGTTAAGGATGGCTCACCGGTGCGGCATCGAAAACTGGTAAAAATATGTTCTCAATTCACACAAAAATTGTAAAATCTCGATCAATTTTGCTTTAAATTGAATAGAACAAAGATGTTTCGATTAAGTACGACGTCTTCAAATAATTACCATAAAAAAAAATTAACGAAAAATCTCCTTTGATTTTTTAGACGGTAAAAATGAAATTCAGAAATTTCTTTAAAATCTGAATAAGCTCGGTCAATTTTGTTTAAAATTGAATAAAACAGAAAATGTATGAAACCTACGAAATATTATTATATTTACCATAAGCTTGTTGAAAAATTATTCTCTGTAGTTTTTAAACGTTTAAACAAAAGATTTATTGTTATAATTTCCCTGCAGAGGGTAACCTGTGTTGTTATCTTACGCGGCCGCGCCTACGCGATAACAAATCAAAATAAACCCATTTCAAATTGGTTTGAAATATTGTTTTCTCTGAATTCTTTTTTCTTCAGTTCAATTCAAGAATAAAACAACAATTTTTTTCAACGCTTGTTTCACTTTACACCCACAACCCCCTTAAGTATTACATGAAAAAAATTATTTTAGTCAATCAAAAATTGTCCACACTGTCTCTTGATTACTATATCAACTTGAAAATAATAATAAAAAGTGTATTAATCTGCTTTTAATTGAAAAAATAGCCATTTTTCATAGAAATTTGTGATTTTTGCATTATTTTTTACTTTTTTAAACATAACTTTCGATTGATGATGTGTAAATCTAATCGGATTAAAGTGTGACGTAAGGCAGATACTTGTGCGTTGGTACCCATAAAAATTAAAATTTGTGAAGACTACGATGGGCACGTATCACGTGATATGCTACACCTTGGTTTACCAACTATATTATATAAAACTAAAAATCAAAATTCTAGAATTTGAATTGATTGATGCAAAAATATAACTTTTCAACTTCCAATTGCAAAAGTAATTGGAGCTTTAACTACCTTGAGCTTTATGTAAACAACATCTAAAGTAGAGTCGATATATCGGCTCTGGTGCCTTGGCGGAACTTTTTTTCTGTGATTCCAGAGATTAAGCCCTTTAATTATTGATTTAAGAAAATTAATTTTTGATATTCAATTTCTTAACGAATAAAGAATTGACCCATGCTCTGTGGATTTATTCGAAATGGAGGATTTGCCTACTTATACTAGTACATTCACTTTCAAGGGTGTTGCAAGTTTCTTGGTTTTCTTAAATGCGGCTCTTAATCCATTTATCTTCTCATTTCTGAGTTCAAAATTTAAAGAAAATTTTCTGAATTCAGTTCAATGGTAAGATTAAATTCTTACCAATATTATAAAAATTTTGATATATAAAATTAGTTGGGTGAATTGTTTTGGTCGACAAAATTGTTTTATAACTGATAAAGCTGAAAAAGAACCCGCAGTCACAGAATCAAGATGGTCAAAGCGATTATCGTCAGACGAAATGCCTTGTAAGTTATTATCAATAAAATTTATTGGAAAACTAGGTCATTAATACATTTACGGAATGACTAAGACATACTACGTCAAAAACGGTATAAACTTATATATTTAAATCAGTAATGGAATGAAAAAAATGAAAATGTTTCTTAAAAAAAACTTTATATGTTAAATTTTTCTTTATAATGACAGACTAAAACTTTCGCAACAATAAAAATGAAGAAATGAAAAAGGGTCAATTTTTTTATTTTTTGAAATCTTTGGAGTCAAATAAATAAGCCATGTCTATAATTGAGATATATGTATATATTGATTCATATCTTTTTGAATTCACTGTTCCAAACCGTATCGGAATATAAGTCAACAAATTGTAATTATGTTAATTATAAAAATTTATGTACATTTATGGTATTAAATTATGTAACATTTACTGTGTTCAAATTTCGACCGATCAAAATCTTTGATTGAACCCTTGTTAAATTCGAATAATTTGTTGACCAAAAATCGGAGAACCTAATAGATAACTTGAATAATTCGAAAATTTAAGCTCTAAACTTTTGAACCATAATTAATGTCAGAAACAAATAATACAAGTAAAGTTCCTCCTGTATTATTTTGTCAAGCAATTATTTTTAAAATTTTATATTTTTTCTCATTATAATCACTTCTTTACGTTTAACAGCGAGTGAAGCATTAATATTTTGCTCTGATTTGCATACTAGCTCAATGTTCATTATTTTATATGCGAAACAAATTACCTCCAAAATCAAATTTATCAAATTTACATTAAACAGTTCCAAAGTCTATCGAACTTAAACTTCGATTCTTTATAGAATTTGATAGTTTGATGTCAAATAAATAAAACCTTGACCTGAATTTGCTAAATTTACCAAAAAAGGCAGTATTTTCATGTCTATTTTTAACAATCACGAGCTCCCGCAGATATGTGTCATGCAGCATGACTCATGCATCTAGTCAGAAATTTGGTACCTAGGCCCAGTGGCTCTTTTTTAATCAATGATTTTACTAAACTGCTATTAATATAAGAGCTCAATGGTCTTGGCCCAGCCGTAAAAAATCTAATTGTATCGGTGAACCGACCTGGGAGTCATTCTAAAAGTTCAAATCTGGTTTTGTGAAAAATATTATACCTTTTTATACTTATAAAAAAGTTAACCCTTGGAGGCTCCAAACTAAAAACTTCGCTGGAGGCTCCAAAGTCAATTTTTAGGCTCTACTTAGAACACTTATTCTTTGACAACTACATATCCGATCAGTCACTACCTTCATTCTTTGAAAAGCAAAAAGTCCTAAATTTTAAAATTATCACATAGAATTTGAAAATATTAACATTTATTTGTTAAAATGCCCGTCGAAAACCTAGTTTTATATTTCATAGTTTACTGATTAAACTTGAGTTGTCACGAAATTGTTTTCTTCAAAACATTCTCAAAATTTATATAAGGTTTAATATTTTTTTTAAGTCTGAGAAATATTTTCTAATTAAAAAGTTATTTTTGAATATAAAATATAAGGTATAATATAACTAATTTACAGGAGGGGGCAATATTGCCGAAAGTTTTTTTGCAGAAAAAATTTGGCAATGTTGGCACATTCGGCAATATGGAGCACCCCTTTTGTACTGGGGGCCTACCGAATGTGATTTAGCTTTTGGGGTGTTCTCCGGGGAGATTGAAACGCCCCCTTAAATTAACTAACCAAGTCGCGCTCTGATTGGTTAAGCGTTGAATCTCTCGGGAACACCATCCAAAAGCTAAAACACATTGGGTATATACGATCACTTATGCCTGGTAACTAAATAAACTTAAATTGAGAATGTTATGAGGCCTCGGTGGTCGTCGGAAAACAATTTCTCAACTTTTCTTGCTTGAGTCTAGTACGCTCCGTGTCATGCGTCTCGAGTTGGGGAAAGGTGAAATCAACCAATCATAGTGCGCGGAGCGTACACTCAATTCAATGTACTAGAGTCAAGTAGTCAGAGTCATTAGAAAAGTCAATTATTTTTTTTAGCAGAAAATGAATTTCTAGATTTGCAAAACTCGAACTATCCATTTTTTTAACAAAATAGTTATTTATAATAAATTAAATCTCTTTTATAATAATAAAACTTTTATTAGAGAAGAGAAAAGTCAAAATCCGATCGGGAATGAAAAATTATCTTATTGTTAAATAAAAATTCTACACAAAAACGTTAATCGGTACTTGTTAATAAGTTGTGAAAAAATAAATTTGTAATGTATAATTTCAATGGAATGTTAATTGGGCCTGAATGACGCAGACTTATCTTTAGAATTTAATGGAATGTTTAAAACTGCTTGAACTCAAGACATTTTGCCAAACTGCGAGGAGTTGTTAACCTGAGAACCATAACCAAGGGGTCGGCAGATTTCTTTGAAATCGTTTGCTGCTGCTCTAGCACCATTTTTTTTTTCGTTCGCATCTGCTCTGCTTGCACCATTTTTGAAGGGTTTGCTCTGACTCTAAACCGATTAAATTTTGACTGCTCTGTCTAAGCCAAAAAAAAATCTGTTTGCTCTGCTTGCTCTAAAATTAATTTTTTTATGCTCTGGTCTGCTCTAATTTTTTTTAGGGTTAAAGCACAAATATTTGAGGGGGGGGGGGTTTTACAGTACAAATTGAGGGTTATGAGGAGTAAAAATATCAATTAGGGTTTGGGATCGAACCAAACCAAGAGCAAGGTAGATAATATCAGAAGGGTTTGGCGGTATGCAATTAATTAAGAGGGTATTATTAATTACCGTATGAGGTATGAAGGGGGTTAAGGGATTTATTTTGACAAGGATTTAGGTTATTAAGGGGTTTTAACTAATTAAGTGGTATCAGTAGGCAATAATTCTGTAGCCCATTTTAGAGATTTTGCCTTAAATAATCTCGCGATCGAGCCTCGATTTTCAGCATCTACTAAAAAATCTTATTTTGTTTCAAAAATGAGGCCCCTATCGCCCGAAGGCCGATAAAGGGAAATATTATATTTCTGAAATTTAATTTTGATGAAAAAATGAGCCCCAAATCGGCCGAAGCGGCCGATAAAGGAGAAATTAATATTTTAATTTAATTTTGTTGAAAAATGAGACCAAATCGGCCGAAAGGCGATAAGGGAGATATTATCATTTGAAATTTAATTTTGTTGAAAAATGATTTCGACAAGATTAAGGCATAGGTCTCACAAATTGGCATTTTTGGAATTATTGCTCAAAGTGCAATTTCCAGACAATGACTCTGTAAAATTGTGCCCAGATTTTGACAGTGAACGAAGCTTTTGGATAAACACTAGCAGAGCTGATATCAAAAAAACTTTTTGCATCCCTGAAGAAAACACTTCACGGTGATTTGTAGTTAACAGTATCTGATACAATCCACATTCGCATACACCTTACGCTTTTAAAAACTTCCTAAAAAAACACTCAGAATTTGAATGTTTCCTCTCAATTTACACCATTTTCATTATTTTATTGGGTGTCAGGCTCCAGAGAAGCCCACACATAATGCAAAAGCGCTTTTCATCGAGAATTTTGCTTCTGGCGGCCAAAAAACTAAACAAAAATTATTGATTTAATTATTATTTAATTGAAAGGGTAATTTGGTTTATTTTAAACGCTTACGAGTTAAAAATAACACCAAAATCCTTAAAAAGTGTAAACATTACGAAAAAGAATTATTTTGAAGCATTTTTGTCATTTTTTTTTTGTTTTTAATTTTTTCCAATTTAAAAATAAAAGTTGAAATGGGATATGTTATCAGATTCACTTGTTAAATACAAATCACCGTGAAGTGTTTTTCTTAAGATCAAAATTTTTTTGGATATCACTCGCCTAGTTTACTCAAAAAATGCATTCGTAAACTGTCAATCTTGGGACACAATTTTACAGAGTCCATTTCTGGAAAATCTGCACTTAGGAGCCAATAATTCCAAAACTTCAATTTGTAGACTAGCCTTAATCTTGTCGAATCATTTTTCGGACAAAAATTAAATGCAAAATATAACATCTCCTTTATCGCCTTCGGCCGATTTTGGGCTCATTTTTCAACAAAATTAAAATAGAATTTTCTGCGTTAATCGCGCCTTCGGCCATTTTGGGCTCATCTTTCAACAAAGATTAAACCTAAATAAATTTCTTCTCCTTTATCGGCCTTCTGGCCGATTTTGGGCTTCATTTTTCAACAAATTAAATTTAAATGTAATTTCTCCTTTATTCGGCCTTCGGCCGTTTGGGGCTCATTTTTAACAAATAAATTTCAAATATAACATCTCCCTTTATCGCCATTCGGCCGATTTTGGCCCATTTTTTTCAACAAAATTAAATTTAAAATATAATTTTTCTCCTTTACGGCCTTCGGCGATTTCGGGCTCGATTTCTTCAAACAAAAATTAAACTAAAACATAAATTTTCTCCTTTACTCGGCCCTTCGGCGCCGATTTGGCTCATTTTCGACAAAATTTAATTCAAAATATATATCTCCCTTTATCGGCGTCATAATTTTTTTTTTCATTCTTTAAAATTGGCGAAATTTGTTTTTCGAAATTTTTTTGTCACCATTTCCAAAATCTTCGAAAAAATTCATGGTTTGAGATTTCAAAAAGTTTTTCATACCTCTCGGCACTACCGCGTGTCTCAATTAATGTAAGAATCGAGTACGGGCACAACCTCACCGCGTGGAAAAAAATTAGCTTCAGGGACCTCCAGAAGTGGTTTTGAAGCAAATTTTTGGCAATTTTGGGCATCCCCCTGTCATTCTCATATCGAAACGACAATGAACGCAATCTCAAATGAGTTTTTGTTAATTTTGGTCTGCTCTCTGCTCTCTAAAATTTGATTAAAAAACGTTTGCTCTTCTTACCTGATTTTTCAAAACGTTCTTGCTCTGCTCTACTTGATTGTTTTCAAACGTTTGCTCTGCTCTTACCTTGATTTTTGAAATCGTTTGCCTTCTGCTCTATCCTGATTTTTTCAAAACGGTTTGCTCTGCTCTAAAAAAAAAGTAGAGCAGAGCGGTAGAGCAGAGCAAACTCTGCCGACCCCTGACCATAACAACAGCATTTTGGGGAGATTTTGACATTACTCTAATAAGTATTAACCAGAGAAGAACTTAAAGGTCCCTTTAACAGTAAAGTATTTCGCTTAGTGCGCTAAAGTAGAAGTTAAAAATAAAAAAAAAAACGGAAGTATTCTTTGAGTGAGTATTGTCAATTTGAGTGTACGCCCTCGCACTACACTGATTGGTTGATTTCACCTTACCCCCAACTCGAGACGCATGACACGGAGTCGTACATAGAACTCAAGCAAGAAAAGTTGAGAAATCTGTTTTTCCGACGGGACACCGAGGCCTCTAACTTTCTCAATTAAGGTTTATTTATTACCCAGCATTAATGATCGATATAACAGGAATTATTTTGGCTAAAAATTGTGATTTTTCGTGGGTTTAATTCGGCAATATCAGCACTTTCAGCAATATGGGCGGGGCGCAATATTTGCCCCCTTGCTATTTTATTTAAAATGTTACCATTATGTGTTTTTTTTCTTGCGAAATGAAAATTGTCATTTTAGGTAATTACGGCCATAAAAAAATTGGTAACTAGGTGGAGTATATTTCTTTCGTCGCTATAAGTTCGCTTTCAAAATTAAATCCAACCTATTACCATTTTTAATGGGCCGTAATGACCTAAATGACAATTTTCATTTCGCAAGTAAAAAAACACATACTGTATAATATTAGGTTTTGAACATATTTGGCTATATTTCGCGATGGTGATCGGTCAGCAAAAAATTTTGAAACCTGATTCACTTGAAAAATATTATTTTGTTCATCGTATTAACTTAATCAGCGGTACTTTGCTAAAATTTTATAGAATTTTAAATCAGATTGATTTATTTTTCAGACTTGAAGATTCCAGTAAGTCACTCGAAAATAAATAAATTGCGATTACCCAATGGCAATTTAACTCAATTGATTTTTATAAATCTAGAAGACTTTACTGAACTATATTCCTCATATTTTTTATTAGGTCAGTCAGTTTAAAGAAATCGGCGTTTTAGTTAAATTTCAGAGAAATCGGCAAAAAAGTAAAATTAATTCAATTTTGAACCGTTAGTGATAAAACAATCCAAGTAAGATGTTTGAATTGGTAAGATAGTAATTCGGCTATATTTAACTCGTAGACTCGATTTCCGGCAAGTAGTGACCATTTTCCGTTTTTTCTTTATTATTTAACTTAAAGTCTAGAACATTTTTATTTANCGAGTCTACGAGTTAAATATCGACTTTTCTAGAGTTGTATACATTTTTGGGGGACAAGAGTAGCGGGAATCACTCAGAAATATCATTTTACGTATAATATATCCCTTTATTACACTTTCGTTAGAATGCGTAGCCACTACTCATTTGAACGTGTGATTTTAATGTTGTGGCTACGCATTCTAACCAAAGTGTAATAAAGGGATATGTATAATAAAAAATTATTTAATTTTTTTTTACAAATTAGAAAAATACCTTGAAGTTGGCGAAATTGCATCTGAGATATTTAATTATTAAATTCATGGTACAAACCAGAATGCCTGAAATTTTTTTGATGATCTTATCAGAAATTTTGTGGTTTGAATTTAACCGGAAGCTCAATACCATAATAATTCTGGAATTCTAGAAATTTCCAAAAACTTTCAATTTTTCCGTAATATAGCCGAACTACTATATCGAAAATCCTGCCTAGTCGTCGATTTATCTAGAGCGTCATAACTTTTATAAAGTGGCCAATGAAATCGCGGGATTATTGAATTGAGTCGACAATCGGGTATTGTGATTGGACACTGACTCAAAATTATGACGCTCGAGGTAAATCGACGACTAGGCAGGATCTTCGATAAAGCCTAATTCCTATCTTACCGTTTGAATGTTCTGTTTCAAAATCTATCTTGAATTTCTATCAAACGTATGTAAAGTATTTGTATTGACCAATTTTTCGAGGGAAATTTTTGAGCCGATTAATCGTCTCGGAGCTTCCAAGGGTTTACATAAATGTATACAAATACATGTATAAAAAGTAATTTTTCAGCCACAACTTCCGAATCAAGCAGAATTTCAATGAATTTTAATGAAAAAACTGACCAAGAAGTTCCAAAGTCATCTGACGTGGAAAAACACCAAGAAGTCTTCAAAGTCTGATACTTTATATTAATTTTAATGTATTAAAAAATAAACCACAATTAACTGATTTGAAAAAAAAATGTTAAACTCGATCCATACCTTGCGTGAGTGCTTAAATAGTTTAGTGACTTGGATACAGCGTCGAACGCGTACCTTGAGGTACCACAAATATAAACTATCTTTTTCGAGTTTTTTACAAAGCAAACAAAAAATGTGAAAGATAGTATCACAAGAAATATTGTAGCTTCATCAATAGCAGAGGAAATCACAAGCAAATTTCTGCAAAATATGAATCGTTGCAGAATATTTTTACAAGTTTATTGCAAAATAGTTAATTCCAAATCTAAATCATAAACAGATTATCTAATAAGAAATAAATAAGGTTTTAAAGTTTATTTTGAGCAAGCCAAGCCAGAGAGAGCCCCGGCAAGTTTTGCTTGATAGAGTCTACCAGGTAGACTGAAAAAGTTTTGTCAAGCCTACCTTAGGACTCTAACATCCATTTTATAAAAATATTAATAATATGACAAGAAATACTTAGTACTGATCTTGTTATATCTCAGTTTTTATTGGTTGGTGTAGTTTTCAAGTATGAAATGAAATACTTAGCTGAAATCTGAAATACCGTTACTTCATAACCCCTGTATACAATTATCTTTTTCTATACTTAAGATTGAACATGGCCGTTTACTTTCGAAATATTTATGTTTAATTTAGATTGATAATTGAAGTTTTAGTGAGAAAAAGAAAAAAACGAATCTGTTATTCACCAAATGTTCCAATATTATGTTTTGAGTACCAAGACAGCCTTATGAAGTTATTATTTGAATAGTGTTTTTAATTATTGATCATAATAAAGGTCGATGAAGTTGAAATCCGTTAATCTCGTGACTCAATTGCTAGAATCAGTTATGAAAATAATATTTGATTCATCGGGCGGAGTCTTAATTGCCTAAAATTTAAATCAGGTCACAAAAATAAATAAAATTCCGCGGTAAGAAGATTATGGTTTTTATATTATGGACTATAGTCTTTAGTTAATGCAGTATAGTCTATACTGTTAAGACTATAGACTGTATAGTCTATATGGATCTCCACCCCATGTGCGATCGGGATGCATAACAAATAACAGCATGATTGATATATTACTGCGTTCAACAAAGTCAATACACTTAGAAAAATTGATGAAAAAAGTTTTCTGAGTAAATGAATAACACAAAATGTTATTTTGTTGAACAGTTTACAAACTTAACAAGGAAATTTGAACCGGTTGAGACTCAACTGTTGGGTCACCGCCAGCTGATCCGGCAAAATTTAACAAACCAGCGATTGCAATAATTATTGAATTGTACTTTGAAAACTGTGAATAAAAGTTTCTAAATTATCGAAAAAAAAATCAGGAATACATTAAATGTAAGGGTTATTTCTGGTGTCTGTTTAATTCATTTATATTGTCTAAATTACGGTTATTTTTTTATTATTAATAAGAAACCGTCAAAAACAATTTCGACTACCGTTTAAAATTTATTTTATGTGTTTTTATACGATTCCTACGTAAAAATTGAAAATTTAAAACTTTGAAAAAAGACGAAAGAAACCGAAATTTAAGCACATCGATAAGATGTTTTTCATGAGTTGAATGAAATAAATGTTCAGCGGTGGTCGAGTCGGTTTACCAATTTGGCAAGTTTTGGTTTTCAATTTAAAATAAAAGAGGGCTTCGATGAATTTCTACCAAACCGTAGTTTCGTTTCTAAAATTATGATTCAGAGTACAAATAAGATCGAAGGAACAAAACGAGGACATATTTGAAAATATAAAAGGTGGCATTTCCCACATTTTTAGCCGGTGATTACAAAAAAATTAGTTTGAAAAATTTTGAAATGAGGAAAATTTTCAAAATATTTCTGAATAGTTTCGACCGAAAATTCTAAAAACATCTCATATGGTTTTTCAACTTGCATTTTAAAAATATGTGGTCTGAAAACCAACCTGAAAAATTGAAGTGATAATTTTGAAATGTGTTTATCGTTGATTTAAAACAAATGGTGAAAAAATTTTTAACAAAAATTAGGCATTTTTTGAAGAATTTCTGTGTTTAAATGCATTTATTAACTGACTAATTGTGTGCAGCAAGAAAGTTTGATGCCCAAAGTTTTCTACTATAATATTTATAGTAGATTTACTTATTCATATTAAATGAATGCTTTTCGGACATCATTTTGACCTGTCATGGTTTTAAAGCATTTAGGCTAGGGTAGAAATTCTACTTTAAAATGACTCACCAAGCTAAAACTATGCCAATTAAATGGTTCTGTTTTAAATCTCAGATGTTTTTTGAGATTTATCAAACGGAGCAGGAAATAAAGTTTAAGGGGGTGGGTGTCGGTTTTTTTTNATGTAACAAAATAATTTTGATAATACAGTTTTGAACAAGAAAAAGCAAAATCCCCAACAGATTTGTAAATTACAGGCCCTTATTATAAGAGGGGGTTAAACAGTTTAATTTTTCAGCATCGGCATCCACAGGATCGTAGTGAGGATCGGACAAGCTGGGAGGAAGGTTCAGAGAAACAAGGCTGAGAGTTATAGTTAATAAAAACTATTTTTCCAAATTGAAGCGTAAAAAATAGGCATGAGATGGTCGGAAAATAGAACAGAAAGAAAAACGGAGGAAGGAAAAATAAGCAAAGCGCCTTTAATTGAGAATAAACACTAAAACAAAAACTCAACGGAAAACTGTCCAATTTAATAAATTAAATTTTCAGACAAACTCATTTTACCTGACTTTTTTATTTTCCAGGTATAATGCATTATGATATTCAAATAACTCTCATCATTTTGACCTAAAGTTGAATATTGGAGAAAGTTTGATGAGCAGTATCTAAAATTCATAACCTTATACCAGGAAGCTTAATATTATAATAAAGCCTTAATTTATTTATAAAAAAAATGTTCGGAACGTTTTTCAAAAATTTTTCATAATTTGACGAATTCAAAAAGTTTAATTCGAACTCAAAATTTTCTAAAAAAGCAATAATTTGAAAATTCTGTAGTTACAAAAGTTGTCTGGATTATAAAACATTACTCTGATGGTATATTGAGAAAAATATATAAACCCAGTAGAAAGTTTGTTTATCAAGAGCCCATATCCGTATCTGTCAAAATGCACCGAGGCCCTAAAGGCCGATAGACTATTCGCGATAGTAGTTTTACGTTCATGTCATTTAATTTTCGGGGATCTTAGCTTTCACATTATGTAACCCAATTGTTATTGTAATAATTTAATTTAAAGCTTATCCATAAATATCAATGATGTGAGAATTTTTATCGATAAGTAATGTAAAAAGTTGTATAAACAGATTATTACTGTAACGTCATCTTTTTTATAGAAAGGTCCCACAGGAAGCTGTATATACAGATTAATTTCAAAACGTCATTATTTTTTAAATCGTCATTTGAAAGGTAACAATATTTGCAGTCATACAATTATTCGTGATGCTACAAGAGCTCCTCAAGCGAGTAAAAATGTTATATAAATAAAAAATTTGCAAAATCAAATAACATTCATTTGATAAAAATATTATTTTTAATCTAAAGTTTGGTAAGAGATTTATTTTCCAACAATTGCTCCATTAGTTTCAAAAGTTTTTTGAAATTTTTTCTTAATAATTGTGCATCAGTTATCCTTTACAACCTCAAGTCTAACCAACGCAGTCACACTAACCCTACAGGTTTTTTTAAAAATTTTTAAAAATAGCTTCGGTGTCAATTTTTTTCGAAATTCAATTTATTCAATGTTTTAAGTCCAAAATTAAAATTTTAAAAATAAACGTTATCATCAAAAAAAGGACATTTCAATCACTTGAAACACTTTAGAGAGTAACTTAAAAAGCGAACGTTCTGAAAAATATAAAATAATACAAAAACTTTAGAAAATCTAAAAAATCATTATGGAAACAACCACGGAAATCGTCGAAAGATATGTCGGAAGTGTAGGAAATGATCGAAGTGACATAAAAATTTTCGAGCAATATCTTGACAAAGTAGAAATTCAAAGTTTTGACTTGAGAGATGAGCTGGATGATTTGAGATATGGAAATGATCGTGATTATGACTACTACTCTGAGGAAAACACACTCGAAGAAATTTTGAATTGTGTGACACAGCTAAAAATCCTGCTGATCGGTTTAACTTGCTTGATAATTTTCCTGTTTTTATATTTTATCAGACACCAGGTAAAAATACCAAAAAATTAGAGCTTAAAATTTTTTCCTCTAAAACTGCCCATTTTGGAAATTGTCGTGTAGTAATTTCATTTTTTAGAATGTTCAAAATAGGGCGTTGTGTTTTTTTGAAGTTTACCTCAGTGTGTTTACGCTATAAATAACTTTTAAATTACGGTTAATATATTCAAATGGGATTGTTAATTTTCAGAGATATGTCGGACATATTATGTCCATCTGTTTGTTTTGGCTTCAAATACCATTATGATTATTCCTTTTTTACTTAAGGGGGTGTGCGTCGTAATCTGGTACCTTTCAATCCCGCCTCATAATAATTCTAGGGCAGTTGTGAAAAATCTGAGGATACTCGTTTATAGGTCTAGCCTTCGCCTAACGATTCCATATCTCGAACTTAACATTGTTACATCACACAACCAGGTGGTGAGTCTATTCTAGAACACTAAACAGTTTTTTAAAAATCTATCTTCTATTAGGCCCAACATACAAAGCGTCTGGAAATTTACACAGAGTACGTAAAGAGTGAGGTTACTAATATGTTTGTCCCATTTTTTCGAATTTCGCTCTTGTATTTTCTAGAATCACTTTTGAACGCCGATTTTTACAATTTTTCGTCTTTAAAGTGATACTTCTCCTAGACGGATGTTCAGAATAAGACCGTTTTTTCGACTCAGGTAGATAAATATAGTGTGGTCAATATGTTTGTCTCGGATTTTTGAATTTTATCCTAGAATTCTAGAAATATGACTTAGTGAACCGGAAATGAAAAGTTCGAAAAAAAAGTTCGTCTGGTCGGAACAAAAGTACCACCAAATTTCAGCTGAGAGTTCACTGATCAAAAAATCTGCTCACAGTTAATCAACATTTTGAACCAATCAGCGTCAGATTCGATAATTAGGTTTAACATTTTTGCTTGAAAATAATTGAAATTTTTAGAATTCGATTAAGACATTTCCGATGATTTTAATGTCATGCATCGTTTTCGGTGGGTCATATTCACCAATAAAAAATGTTCATATCATGGTTAAATACCGGTTTTATGCGGGTTAAAGCGAAAAAATATTCGAATTTTGAAAATTCTAGATTTTGTTTTAGATTGTTTTGAAAGAAATAATTGCCACCATAAGATTCCTTGGGTCAACTTAAGTCATAACCGATATTAATGTATCATAAATTAATTCTATAAAGGGCTCAAAAAATTACGAAGCCCACCCCCTTAATGGATGTGGGCGACGATAATTGGGCTCTTTTTTACACATTTTCAAGTGAAGTTTCTGAGAAACCTGGCTTCAGAAATAATTATTTTTTTTTCCAAATACGTAGTACAACTCTTAAGGAAGGTGCCAGTACTATTCAGAGCATCTGAT